>PVJO010005256.1:0-100472 GCA_004026905.1 Hystrix cristata
AAAAAAAAAAGAGCTGGGTGTGGCGGTGTACAATCTCATTCCAGCACTCTGGGAGGCTGAAACAGGAGGATCACAAGATCAAGCCCAGCCCAGGCAATTTACCAAATTAGCAAGAGCCTCTCAAAATAAAAAGAGCTGGTGATGTAGCTCAGGGCAAAGGCCCTGGGTTTGATCCCTAGTACCACACACACACACACACACGCACACACACACGCACACACACACACGCAAATCTTTGAACTGAATTTGTTGTAATTTTGTCTTTTGACATTCAGTCTCTGCGGGCCACATGTCAAGGCGTCTTCCTGCGTTCTCAGGATGGTCCCGTTACTGGAATCGCTCCCCACTACAACACTTAACTGTAGGAGGGTGTCGCCTTCGGTAAGCTCCTCTTGATCAGGCTCTGCGATAGTGTCTCTTCATCGAACTATGCTCCCAATATTTTTACACTTCTCTCTGTGTGTGCTGAGCTTCCATAGAAAGCTTTAAACCTCCCGAATTAATCATGCATGGAAAGTTATGCCTTGTCTCAGCTCTAAGTCGCTTTCCTACAACTCTGACTGGTGGAGGAACGTGCGCGGGCAGGAGGGAGCCTCTTTCCCCGTGGAAGCGGCAGTGCAGCGGGGACACAGTTATGTGACTTGGTGGTTTGTTTGCAGTTGCCACTAACTGAAGTAAGGCGACAGCTCCCGTGTGCCCCGGGGAGTCTCGCAGGGAGGCCTGGAAGGAACCCAGCAGCTAGAGCCTTGTGGTTGGGTGGTGAGAATAGTCAGGTGATTGTTTCTGTTTTGAAACTTTAGATTTGTGGAACGAGGTTTTAGAAGTGGAGACATATACGAACTCATTCTGAAAGCAAGAGGAGTCAGAAGAGTAACTGCACCGAAGAGTACTTGATCACCTCACATGAAAAAAAATTGTATTGCCTTATTTCTTAAATGCATGACAAATGCCTAGCTTTGTGTACCTTGCCTCTCACCAGTCGCTCCTTCAGAGAATGCTTCTTACCTCAACAGGAACAAAAATCTCTCTTTTCAAAGGCAGTTCTTTCTAAGTATCCTGCTGTGCCTTAGCAATTGTTCTACAAAGACTGTCCCGCTCCGTTCTGGGCACCGACGGGAACGCCCACGCCGTGGTTGAAGCCTTCGCCTCCACCTGGAGTGACCCTCTTTA
Source organism: Hystrix cristata (assembly GCA_004026905.1). Classification (NCBI taxonomy): domain Eukaryota; kingdom Metazoa; phylum Chordata; class Mammalia; order Rodentia; family Hystricidae; genus Hystrix; species Hystrix cristata. The sequence continues at coordinate 1,171 of PVJO010005256.1, forward strand.
TTGCACTGGCTGGCTTTGAAAGTCAAGCCACATCCTTGTGTCTTCTTTGGGTTTCTTTTTCAGTGGAAGAGACTGTGACAGAAGGTGACCCTCCCGTACAGTTCTTCATGGTTTAACACGAAGCATAGCAGCTGTGTTGGATGAAATAAAAACCTTTCCCAAATGATGATCCTTATTCATCATTAAGATTTTCCCAGAAGGTAAAAATCATCACTTACAGTTAAAAACGGGTTAACCAAATTCACGGGCTCCTCGTTTTAACGTATTGTATTATTATGCAATCCAAAAGGTAGAAAGACACGGTCTAATGGCTCATAGAGGAGATTATAAAAATTTGTTCATAGGTGGAAGATTTTCATACGTGGAAGATGAGTCACAAAACGGATTTCACTCATAGGGACAAATCTGTCTCATAATCCTGGACACATTGTCAAAAAAAAATAAAAGTACCGTTACTTTATGCACAGTAGTTTTGACATTTTATCAGAATGCAATTAAAATCCCTTTCTCTAAAGTTCTGACTTTAAGTTCTTGAGCAGATGAAAGCCCAGAATGAACCGTGTTAAGCATTTCAGAAGGAAGGTAATTTGCTAAGTCACAGGGCTATCTCGGGAGGGAGCGAGCGGTGCGCTGCTGCGCTCTATTGGGCCGTTTGGGAAATGCAGCGACGCTGTTGCTTTGTCTGCCAAGTCTTCCCCGGCCAATAGCTCCAATCGCGTGCCTGGGAATAATCCGGCAACCTCAACACGGAGACTCTTCTTTCTTTGGACAAAGGGTCAGAAGAAACACAGTAAGCCGAGCAATAGAGCGGGGAAGGTGGAAATTAAACTTGTTGGAACTCATTCGGTGGGTACTGTAGACTGTGTCAGCTCCAGATGTAGGTTGTTGGAGCCTTCACTCTCAGGGCGATGGTATTTGGAGATGGGGCCTCTGGGAGGTAGTTGGGTCATGGAGGTGGAGTCGCACGAGCAGGATTTGGGCCCTTTTAAAAAGAGGAAGAAGCCAGGCTCAGTGGTCCACACCTGTGATTCCAGCACTCTGAGTGGCTGAAGCAGGATTGCAATTCAAGCCTCACCTGAGCAATTTAGCAACTTTGCAAGATTCTGTCTCAAAGTAAAAGTACAAAAAAGGCTGGTAACATAGCTCAGCGTGAAGGCCCTGGGTTCAATTCACCACTGCTGCCCCCCGAAAAAGAGGAAGAGATCGAGGTTCTCTCTCTTTGCCATGTGAGGATGCACATAAAGGTGCCATCTGCAAATCCACATGAAAATCCTCACCACAACCCGACTGGCTGGCATCTTGACCTTGGACATCCCAGGCACCAGAATTGTGAAAAATGTTTGGTACTGAAGTCACCAGCCTGTGATATCTTATTATAGGCGCCCTAACTGACTAATGGTGGGGTGAAAGAAGAAATGAAGTAAGAAAGGGAGAAATAGGAAAAGCAAGTTCGGCTTTGCTCATACATTCAAGCAACTTGGGTCGTTGGAGTGGAATGAACCAGGCAATCGTAGACAAGCGCTCCAAACTCCAGACTGGACATCTGTCTGTGCTCTGCAGATGCAAGGATGGAAGAAGGAAAGATGTGCAGTGTGTTTCCCCATTGCCTCGCAGAATAGCTGATCTCCCACCAATGGAAACAAGTTCTACCAGCGAGGGTCGGCTCCTCGTTTAAAAGGAAACAGACAGTGGCTGGCTCCATATTAGGCCAGATATTTGGGTGTCAGGCATCCTTTGGGGACTCCATTAAGGTGCACTTTAATCTTGTAGGACTTTATCAAATCAGGGAAATGTGAAAAATGGGAAAGAAAACAAAACAGCCTCAATTCATTTAGCTTATTTAAATGTGAACAGACAATATGATCTTCAGAGATTAGCATTGGTGTATATGTTTGAATTGGATCTTTTTCCCCCCACTTGGGATGTTTTGCTGATGCAGCCTTAGACTTGTCCCCAGGTTGTGTGTGATCATGAGATGCCACTGGTGGGTGGATGGAACTGTGGCGTAGGCTGCTTTGGTGCACAGTAAAAGCCCCATCTAAACACGGTTCGCGTCCTTGATCTTGGTCTTATCACCACTCCTACCGCTCTTCTCTACTCATATGTCATTTTTGAAAGTTCAATTTCTCTCAAGTCAAAAGATTCCTAGGAGTACAGAATGGTCCTGAAGAAACAGTCTTAGAAATATGCTTGTTCGATTTTCTGATTTTAGTAATATAAATTATGTGTCCTGACTGGGTGTGGTGGCATACATCTGTGATTCCAGCACTCCGGAAGGCTGAGGCAAGTTGGAACCCAGCCTGGACAATTTAGTCACTTAGCAGCTCTTTCTGGAAATAAAAAAATGAAAGAGGCTGGGGACGTAGCTTAGTGTTAAGACCCTGGTTCAGCTTAGGGTTAAGACCCAGTACTAAGAAAGAAAGAAAGAAAAAGAGAGAGAGAGAGAAAAGAAACAGAATCATGTGTCCTGGATCAGAATCTGTGGCTCCCTGCAAACCCAGCTATTTTCACACTATCTTATTCTGTGGTTCCTACTCATTAAAATCTATTAGGCTCTTTCCTCCTTGACTAATAGCAATGAGTTGGTAGAGAATCAATTACCGGTCCACAAGTTTCTAGCGCATAAAGAGAATCAGAAAAAGCACCAGTGAAACCTGTGAAACCTGGTGTGCAAAACATTCAAGCTACCTCAGCTTAGCTGACTTCAATTCAATGAGACTAAAAGGAGTATTGATCATCTACTCTACCAACTGTTTCTTATTTTCTAGCTCTCAGTGCCACCATTGGGTTTACATCTGGCCACTATTTTGATCTAACAGAGAAACACCAACCCCAGTCTTTCTGTGAGATCGCTGGAAAGACAGAATCCCTTGGCCACTGAGCTAGTGTCCCCTTTCACGTGCTCAGAGCAGCGTGCCCACTGGTGTGGGTAACAATAGCAAGTACACGTGTACAGCTCCAGGGTCCAAACCAGGACTGATCTAAGCCAGGAGGAATCTCGGGAAAGGAACATGATCCGCTTCTGGCCCACGAAATATAAGCACAACTGTTTTTCAGAAAGACTCCTCCCTGGTAAGAGCATGACGAGAAAGTTGTATTTGCTCACTCTCATCCCCTCCTGCTTGTGGAGCTTTCTGTGAGGTTGGGCTGCCTCCTCCTGGCCTCCATCCTGTAACTGTGTGCTGTTAATTCTGTATGTGATATGGCCGAGGGCAGACCATACGGTGAAGAACCTAGTTCTTCTGCTTCCTGGAGGATGAAGCCTCTATGGTTGAATATTCTGTGAGAGCTAATGGCATTTCAACTGCTCCAGATGGTCTACAATCTGGTAGGAGCTGATGTTTCCGCACGGTGCTGCTGGAGAAGTATTAGAGTGTGGCCATCCTGCCTTCTACTAAGTCTCCTGGTTGCTACTTTGATTGCACAGCCCCTGGAGAGCCCTAAGGAATATAGTTTATTAAAACTAAAGTTGTGGGAAAGGAGTCTATTTCCAACCTGAAGTGGCCTTGAAAGGTGTGGTTTAAAGGACACCAGAATCCTCCATCTAAAGTAAAAGGAAAGAAAATAAATTTCCTTATTACTTGTTTTCAGGCCTCCGAGAGATTAATTTCTTAGAATCATCTTGAAGAGTCATTTCCTAAATACAGTACAGGTTTACAGTTCTGAAAGAGGTTAATTTCTTGGAGCCATCTTCATGAGTCCTTTCCCAAATTACGGTACATGTTTTCTTGAGCAAGACTAGCATCCTGTGCTCTTACCAGCTGATATGTTAACTGAGATGGAGAACTTTAAATGGGGAAAAGGGAACAGAATCTTAGGATTTGTGAGAGTTTGGGGTCTTCAAGATCCCCTTGCCTCAAACCTTTATAGTAGAAAAACCTGTAGGCCATAGAGGCTGAATAGTTTACACAGATAATGTACACACTAGAGCCAGAATCCCTGTTTCTAGATCGCCAGCCCAGCTGACTTACCAGTTTGTTGCCAGCTCCAAATTCAATGTGTGAAAAGCACTTGCTTTTTTTTCTTTTTTCTTCCAGTGCCTGGAGGCATGTGCTCTACTACTGAGCTACACTTTAGTGCGCACAGCATATTTTAAATGCCTGGAGGAAACTTGCTTCAATTTCCCGGACTGGGTCTGGAGTCTATGGACTTGAAACTTAATTTGAATAGTAAGTTCACTTTTAACAGGGGATGGAGGGGCGAGGCACAAAAGGAGGCGCTGAGAGACATTCTAGGGAATAGACACATGGCTACTGGCCTCTGTAGGGCTAGATCTCAGTCTCTCACCCTCTATCTATCAGGAAGGGTGAGAGGCTGAGATCCGTCCTCTCTTTCTCTTTCCACCTTCATGTTTTCTTACTTGATAGACTAATCACATGTTTGTTTTGACCATTAGTCTAATGAATGTCATTACAGTAGCTTCACATTCTTTAAAGAAGCCTATTTTTGAGATTTTGAAAATAATTCGCTGCTATGTTATTGACGTTTTGTGTACTTTATTTTCGTGTGATCTTCTAACAAAATATTTCTTAAAGTATTAGGTTAAATATTTTAACATATTCCCATATTTTTGTCAAGCATTTAGTGGTCTCTAAAGAAAGGCACACACCATTTAAAGAAATTCTGACTTCTTTTTAATAAAAAGAGAAGACTTTGTTGCAATGCTGGTGGGAATCAGTCACTGCTTTGGACATGGAATATTAAAATATACTCTTTCAAAAGATCATATTCATAATTGTTTTTATGGCTTGTTTTTGCAAAGACTCCTACACAGTTCTATTCCAAACATTTCTAAAACTATAAATCTTGAAATGGTTTCTGTGTTCTCTTGCCCTCTGGTGGCTAAATTGAGACTTTCTTTGAAAACATGTCAGACACCCGTGCGTGTCACAGATGTACAACTTCTGTCCTGCTCGTGTTTGGGTCCCTTTGGCAAACTTCCCCTTAACAACTTGCATGCCAGAGGTAAAAATAAATCTGGCTTTAGGGCCCCTACACGTCCACTGCTTCTTATCAAGCTGTCCATTACCTGATGGCTCCAATTCATAAGATCTGTCTGGTCTCCAGCATCTTTTGAATTTACCCCCTGCATCCTGTGATTAGCGACTTTCTATCAAATATAGTATTCCTGAATTAGCTCCACTCCAAGGCAAGCACTCTAACCACTGAGCTAAATCCCCAGCCCTAGCTCCACTATGTACGTAAGTTATCATATCAGTGAGTAAACACGAGGTGTATCATACCGTCTTGGTTATTAATAGCTTGGTGTTTGTCCTGTTTTCCAGCACAACTGTCATCTCTCTGGGCTCATTGGCATTGATCCCATCAACTGGCTGCAGGAGAGGCCGTGCTGTGGAAATAGAGCCCACCTCTCCCCTAGACCTTCCTGGGCAGGGGCCTTCGTGCTTGCGGTGTCCTTGGCATTCTCGGGCTTCCTCAGCCCGGTGTAGTGGTCAGGCTAGAGCACACACACCTGGTTAAGGCCAGCCCTTCCCCAGCAGGCATGTAGAGGTGAGTCCCCTTCCCGCTGATGTGAACCTCTGCTGATGTCAAGGAAGTTGGGGAGCCACTGAGACCCCGCTGCTCTGTCACCTGTCCCGTGAAATCCTCATGAATTTGATGTTCAGGGTAAAATCTGCAGCAACTGCTTCTCTTGGAATTGTACTACCCTGTTTACTTCTAAATCGAAACCTGTACAGTCGGCGCTTCTTATACACAGGTTCCATAGCCTTGGATTCAACTGATTGCGGATGGAAAATCTTCTGAAAAAGAAGGTTGCATCTTTACCAAACAGGAACGGATTTTTGTTTTGTCATTATTCCTGAAGCAATACAGTATAACAACCATTGCATAGTGTTTGCATTTCCGTAGATATTATAAGTATCGTAGAGATGATTTCAAGTGTACAGGGAGAATCCCAGCGCTTTGAAGGCTGAGGTGGGAGGCTTGCTGGGACTTCAAGGCCAGCCTGGACCACACAGTGAGACCCTATCTCAAAACAAACAACGAACAAAAAAGTATATAGGGAGGGAGATGTATGTAGGTTATATGCAAATAACAAGCCATTTTATATGAGGGACTTGAACCTCTGAAGATTTTGGTATCTGTGGTAGCCCTGGGAGCAACTGCCCGCAGAGTCCAGTGGATGATTTTATCATTCCTTCTCCTAGTTATGCTAAAGGTGTGTGCTTCTTTCTTTCTTTCATTGTTGACCTGCACTTTTTTCCAGAGAGGGTGTGTGTGGCGGGATTCCAATTTGGGTGGCTGGCATTATTATCCAATGGGAAAGTGGCAGAAATTCGGATTTCTTGTTTCATTTCTTCTCTGAGTGAGATAGAAAACGAGACGGCTGACTGAACGGTGGAAGGAGAAGAGGGAGGAGAGAATGAGGACAGGTGTCTCCAGGAGCGGAAGACAGCGTCAGGCGGCGTCTCTGTCCGCAGCACCCGGTCACGGCTCCGGTTGGTGGTGGTGAGTTCCGCATCGGACCAGTCAGCGTGATCGTGGACTTTTCTCCAGCCGCGTTCCGCTGCATCCTGTTGTGGTTTGCTGAATGAGTACAAAGAAATGTGCAAAAGAGGGGTGAGGAAGTTTTGAAAGCCTTCCTGCGAGGCCCGGAATCAGGGAGACGGGCCCTGTTCGCGGACTGGAGACAACTTCAGAGTAGCCATCAGCTCTTTCTGGACTGAGAAACATTTCTCTTAAAACACACTAAGAAAAATTAACAGGCAAGAACATTCAGGACCTCCCTCCCCACCAAGAGGCATAATGGACAAAGAAGATAAGAATTTGCCTTCCAAAGAAGAAAGCATTCGAAGAGAAAGTGATTCTTAGATATCTGGAAAGCTACTCTATCCTGCTTACATTAAGAGAAACGCAAATTAGAAGCATTTTAAAATATTCCTGCTCACTGCTCTGATTAGCAAAACTAAAGAGTATGCTAGTCCACTCCCCGTGAGGCTGCAGGAAGTGTGCTGTTGTTGCTGGCGAGAGTGCAAGATGGTTTGAGCTCTGTGGGGAAGAATTTGGAGTTGAATAATAAAGTCATTATTTGCATTTGTGTACCGATACAGCACTACCACTTTCAAAAATCTGTACAAATTTAAAACAACACGAGCAGGAAGTTAGTCGTTTGATGTTATTTATAGTAGCATTAGATTATAAACAATCCCCAAAAATCCAGCAATAAGGGATGTGTTAAATGAACTACATTACATTCCCAAAGTGGAGAATGGGATAGTTGTGAAAAAGAAAAAGAAAAGGGTGGGGCAGGGGTTTTTAGGGTCAAGATATTGAGTTTGATCCCCAGTACCAAAAATAAAAAACAAAAGAAATTAAAAAAAAGAAAGAAAAGAAAAAAGCTTATTAAAGACCAAGACTCAAATACAAGATTAGATGAATAAATGAAAGATATGCATAGACAACAATTTTGTATAAGAAAGGAGGGGAAATAAGAGTATTTGCTTGTTTTTGCGAAAAGTAAAGCTTTGGAAGTATAAATTAAGAAATCAGTAGGAATGGTTTCATAGAGGGGACAAGAAGAGGGGTTGAGGACAGATGGAGGTGACATTTCTTTTAAAATATTGATCAATGTAAATGTTTTCACTAGTTTGAAAACTAGTAATTATTAAATGAAACGGAAATGGGGGAAAGTGAGCTGACCTGGGAAATCAATGAATTTAAAATGAGTACAGATTGGGGGACTGCCTGCCTGTTCTTGTTGACCTCCATGAGTGAATTCCCCCGTTAAGCTTTCTTTTTCCACCCTGACTGGGAAAGGCTATGGAATTTGCAGAGCTTTCTTCAACCATGTTTATTGTCTATTGTCTATTTTTTCCCCAGTAACAGTCAGCTCTACATGGCTGGGATTTTATCTGCTCTCTTCGCTTGTGAATCCATACAACCTAGGCAATATCCAGCACATCATAGGTGCTCAATAAAAATGAGTTGGAGGAAGGAAATTCATGTAGCAAGGAAGTTGTTCTTTGCATGCATGCATTTGAATCTGCAAAACTCTGGCATGGGACTAGTACAGAAATGCCTGATACACATTTGCATCCAGATGTTTTTAACAGAAGTACATGTACGGTTCTGTCTTCACTATTCAAGTATGGCCGATAGTCCTGGCCCCTGCTGATGTGACTTTAGCTGCAGCTGGGAGTCCCCAGCAACCAAGGCATTGCCAAGGTTCATGCTGTGTTTAAGTGGCCAAAAGTGCCCAAGATTTACTCTCCTTTCCCATTAGTGTACTCCCAGCTGCGTTGCTTTGTGGGCCTGTTGGTAGCATCTCTTCATTCCTTTCTAGTCGGTTTACAAGATCAGGCAGTTATACTCTGGATGCTCAGAGAAATAAATCTTTCTTTAAAAGTGGCTGTATACAGATGAAGACATTTCTTTCAGCAGATCTAGTTTAATGATAAACTGACGAGATTTCACTGTCACTAAGAATAGCATCCACCTCCCCAGATCTCTCTCTCTGCATTTCATTTTCCTCATAAAATCTATTAAAGGCTTTGGTTTAAGATCTACTTCTTTAGAGCTCTGCCTAGGGAGTGGAGCAAATGTAGATCTGGATTCCTGCTCAAACTACTGCTTACCTTCATGGGACTCAGTTTCTACAGTTTTAGCATCTCTTATTCTTCTATGTTGTTTTAAATATCAGTAAATATGTATGTCACGCTCCTACCATAATGCCAGTTCTTCACTAAAGGGAGTTATTAGCAAAAAAACAGGCTCATTATTTCTACTAAAATTTCTAGGGAAATAAGATCAGAAGGAAATACATCAAAATGTGGATCGTCATTGCCCTTGGGCAGTAAGATGACAGTGCTTTTTATCGTGGTACATAAACTTTCTAGACTTTTTATAACTTGTAAAATGGTGCTTTGGTAGCTCTATAATCAGAACTATTAACACAATAATAATTTATGTAATCTCTAAGGGCCGAACAATATCAATTGTCCTTCCTCAGTTTTGTCTTGTGTCTCAATAATAGCTAACAGCAAAAATCAAGCTAAAAGAAATTATGTCCATTCATTTCATTGACACCCAGGACAATTCATATAAGCACATAGACTCAGAGCTTAAAAAAATTAGTCTCCAAAAAGATGTGAATAAAAATTTAAACTGAGGACCTGATATTTAGCACAAATATTGAACTCAGAACTTTTAGGAAAAAAAAAAAAAAAAGAACTTTTAGGACGTTGTGAACAGATGACAAGGCTTTTATTTATTTACTTTTAATTTAATTTTATTTACCAAAACGTGTATTGGTACATTGTATACATAATGATCACATTCATCATAGTTGTATCTGTGCATGATACATCTTGGTTCCCCCACTTGCATCCCTTTCCACTCCTCCTCCCCTCCTTATTTATAACAGCTTTATTTACATTTTTCCATTTTTTGCCCTTTTCCTTTCTATTCCTTTTCCCTTCCTTCTTTTCCCCCTCCTACCTTTCTAATTCTCCTCCCTTTTGATTATTATCTTTCTTTTACATAATATCTGTTATACCTATTTGTCTTTATGTACACTTATGGTTTCTCAGATAAACAATTCGATATGTACTCATGTGTGTCTGATTTATTTCACTTAAAAGTATGTTCTCAAGGTGCATCCATTTACTCATAAATGTCTCAAGTGTATTCTTTTTTACGGCAGAGTAATACTCCATTGTGTAGAAAAACCACATCTTCTTTAGCCGTGTGTTAGTTGTTGGGTGTTTGAGTTGTTTCTAAGACTTGGCTATTACAAACTGTGTTGCTATAAACATGATTGTACATATATCACTGTGGTGTGATGTTTTTAATTCTTATGGGAAGATACCAAGCAGAGGAATAGCAAGGTCAAATGAAACCTCTAGGTGTAGTTTTTTTAGGAATCTCCATGCTGATTTCCACAGTGGTTGGACCAGTCTACATTCCCACCAATAGTGGAGGAGGGTTCCTTTTTCCCCTCAGCCCCACCAGCATTTGTTATTGGTTGATTTCTTGATAATAGCTGTTCTTTTTGGAGTGAGATGGAATCTTAATGTTGTTTTAAGTTGTATCTCTTGAATGACCAGTGATGCTGTATTATTTTTCATACATTTATTTGCCATTTTTATTTCTTCATATGAGAAATTTTTATTCCAGATGCCCATTTTTGGATTGGGTCTTTAAATTTGGGGGGTCTGATTTTTTTGAGCTCTTTATTCAAGATGTTAGACCTTTGATTGAGGAATGGCTGGCAAAAATTTTTTCCCACTCTGTGGCTTTTTGCCCCACTTTGTTGGTGATTTCTTTTGCTGTGCAAAAGCTTTTTAATAGGATATGCTCCCAAGCACTGATCCTTTGTGTTATTTCCCATTCGGTCTGAGTTTTGTTCATAAATTTTTTTCCTATCCCTATGTCTTCAAGAGTTCTTCCTATTCTATTCTCCAGCAGATTTAGTGTTTCTGTTTTAATGTTTAGATCTTTGATCCACTTTGATTTTAGTTTAGTGCATGATGAGAGACATGTATTTAGTTTTCGTTTTCGGCATGTGGCAAGGCAATTTTTTTCAGCACCATTTATTAAAGAGGCTGTCTTTCTTCCAGTGAGGGTGTTTGGCTCCTTTATCAAAGATGAGGTATTTGAGTGCATTTGGAGTTGTTTCTGCATCTTCTAACTTGTTCCATTGATCCTCGGGTCTGTCTTTATGCCAGTACCATGCTGTTTTTATCACTGTAGCTTTATAGTATGATTTCAAGTCAGGGATTGCGATGCCCCCTGCCTTGCCCCTGTTACCCAGGATTGTTTTTGCTATTTGTGGTCTCTTCTGGTTCCAGATGAATTTCATGATTGTTTTTTCTAATTCTGTGAAGTATGCTATTGGTGTTTTGATTGGAATTGCATTAAATCTGTATAGTAACTTAGGAAGTATGGCCCACGAGACAATTGCTCCTATCCAAAGTTGGTGGGGGGCAACTTCAGTTCTGCAGAGGTTTAGCTGGAATTCAAGGTGACTGCAGGTTTAGGGCAATGACGAGACCTCTAGTGTCTGTTCCAGAGGGTGCATATGGTGATTATCTCTGCAAATCTTTTATCTTGGTGTCCTTAGTCTTGAAGGGGAATGATATAGATTAGGTAAATTTAGGGCTAAGATTCTAAGGGCTTTAAAACAGATATTCTTAAATTATTAACACATCTGTATACAGAGAAGAACAGAGATCTGACTCAAAGTTTTAAATTAACAAAGGAGACATGTAAAAGGAAGGCAGAGATGCCTAGCTTTGTCCTGTTTTTAATTACCCATTGGGCATTTGTGGGCCCAAGGGAGGAATTACTGTTTTTTTGTTTTGTTTTGTTTTTTTTAATCAAAAGCCACTTTTAAGTCCCTGACTGCCCTAAAGTAATGCATAAATCATGCTGATAACTGTTAGGTATATGCGGAGGGAGGGGGAAGGGAAAAGGCTGGCGACGCTCGCCGTGGGAGAAAGTTTTATTAAGGTGTTACAGCTCCTCGCCTCACTCAAATGAGAGTGGCCTTTTATCCCTTAGCCGTCCCCCCCCTTTCGTGACCATTGGAGGCTTGAAAGTGTGCGTTTAGGATTGGTCCTTTCTGCACGGGGTAATTGGGTGGTGGGTAACGCCCCTGGGTAAATTGGTGCGACGGACCTAATTGAGGACTCTAGGCGGGAAGAGGGTTGTTTCCTTTTGAAAACCAGCAAGGGCCGCCTCTCGGGCATCTGGGGTGGATCAACCTAACAATAACTAGTTAGGGGCCCAGGATTTTGTTTGTCCTGAATTCCTCTGTGATGATCTCCAACAGTTTTATTTATTTACCTAGTTTATTCTTGGAGACACTATGGGGACAACATCCTGGCTTCAATAGCACACCTGGTTTTTAAACTCAGTAAGATTGTTCAGCAGAGTGAGGGACACAGAAGGATACATGCCATACATTTAACGAGTAAAATGTCCTGAGTTAAGGCCCAGAAGTGTACCTTCCCTTTGTCCCCATGGTGTCTCTGACTGTCTCAAAGGGAGCCAGAGGGACACACTTGAAACAGGCAGGGAGAAATGCTCAGTCAGACTACAGCCATACTCCCCGACCAGCATGGAGAAGGGTGGCACAGAGAAGTAGTGTGGAGCCGCACAGTGGGGTGGCTGCTGTTCACATCGCTGGAGGGCAGGAAACGCCCACTGACCGAAAGAGCGCAATCTCAGTGTCCAAAGCAGGAAGGAAGTGGCGGCAATCGTGGGTGCTGATCTCTGAAGCACCCAGCCTCTCCTGTGTCCCGTCTTGCACGGCTGTGGTCAGGGTTGCAGGAGGTGTTGGTGGCCACACAGTCTTCACTCCTGAGACTTCCAAGAACTCCACATTTCACAAGTGCAGAAACAGGACAGAAATGTGGAGCTGAGAGCCATATATTCAAGACCTCAGACACTTAGTCTTCTTGCCAATTCAGGTTCCCCAGTCAGTAAAGATGCTAAACTGCATCTCCTTTGTTGCTTCTTTTCTGACAGTGCTAACCAGCTCTGTAACTCAAGATGTCTGCTGTTTGCCGCAGAGCTGTGCAGTCTGAAAAAGCAGAACAAACCATTCATCTTATGTTTCCATAGTATAGAGTAAGAATCTCTTAGTTAGCAAAATTGTTATTTTTTATAGGGAGAATCTGCAGCAGAGGATAGATGGCAGGTCATCTTTAGCATTCGCGTGGTGGGCACCCTTGGACGTTACACATAAGATCAAGAAACAAATTAAGATGTTGTGCTCCATTTATCTTCTAAAAAACACACCCAATTTCCCCCCTTAGCTTCATTTTCACCTGTTTCTACTTCCTGCACGTCTTTTGTGTGCTTCCTCCTCCCTGCCACTTAACTCTTTTAAAAGAATCTGAGCAGCATTCTCAGGCAAACCTGGTGCTTGTTTCTGCCCAGCGCATCACCTGATTGGAAAGTGGAAATTCCCAGGTATTTGTGAAGCACCTACCCATCCAGGTCTGTCTCCAAAACAGAGATCAGGAGGCTCCAGTCCAGTCTGGGAAGAGAACCAGTTAGACCAGTAAGTGGGAGACTGGGGCAAAAAGAGGGTCGAGACAAAGAGAAGGTCAGCTGTAAGTGGGTCATGAGACCAGGGGGAGGGAGTAGGCCCTGGAATACTCTCTGGAGGCAGCCAGGGAGGATTTCAGTCCCGCCCACCCCACCCTACCCCTGGGGCAGGGTGACTCAGCACTTCCTATTATTATGAAGGCCACCAGGAGGCCCCAGCAAGGCTGACTGAGCCTCTGACCCGCCCACCGACCCGACTGTCTCCTTCTGGCTCCTGGTTCATTCTAGGTCTGTAAAGCACAAGGTCGTCCCAGAGGAGCATGCGGAATGCATTCTAGTACTTGAGGGGCCCTTTATTACTTTTGTTTATTCACTTGAGCCAAAAGCTGGAACTGGTCAGGCTTTGGCTGATGCCAGATGCTTTATCTGATAGCATCTGTCTCAATAATGAACGTTTATTGATCCTTAGGCACCACCATCGTGTGAAGAACTTTGCGGGACATCACATGTAACTCTCAGAAGCTGACCGCAAGGTAAGGATTACCATCTTTATTTGCAGATAAGAACATGAAGGCTTAGAAGTGAAAATTTCTCAAGGACTTAGACTCCTAACACAGGCTTCTTGACTTAAAAGTCCATGCGCCTGTCCCGGGCTTGCTAGTGGTCATGATACAGGAGAATGTGGAGAGAGTTGAAAGCAAACAGTGGGCCAAAAAGGTGGTGAGGAGCGAATAAAGGGAGGGACGCATATGTTGTTGGTAAAAAATCGAAGTAGCTAAGATCGCTGGCCCTGCAAAGTGCTACCTAGAAGATCGTTGACCTTCCTAACATCTCTTCAGGTGGGACGTTTAGTTATCTCCTTTTTCCATGCATGCGATCCATGGATTCAGTGTCTGAATCTGGATTCTTGCAGTCATTGGGGGACTGGAGGGTATCCAGTGTGAGTGGAGAGGCGTCCGTTGCCTTGTTTGCCGTGTCTCCTACTCTTCCTGCGCTTCTCACTCTCACAGTGCTGGGGTAAGGCAGCAGAGGCGGGGCATTGTCTTCTGAAGGGTATCGCTGAAATGTACACACATTCCTTAAAATCAAACTCCATGAAGGCAGGGACTTTATCTTGTTTGCTTCTATAACCTTAGCTGCGAGCCTTTGACCGGCCCATCAAGGAAGCAGCCTGCAGGTTAAGGTTCTTCACCTTCACAATAAACAGCTTCATGGTAGAAACAGCAAAAGTCACTAGCACTGCGAGCTGGCCTCTCCAGCCACCCAACCTGGAACCGCAAAAATCATCTTCCTCTTATTTCCTCTTCAGTCACCCCGTCATGCCGACTTCACTTTCTAAATATTTCTCAAATGCATTTCTTTATTATCAGAAATAATATGATCAGCCACCTCTTACTGCAGACAGTCTCCCAAGTGGGCCAGTCAAAGGCTCTGTGAGGGGCTCTAGCCCTGTTGCCGTCTCCCTCTTTAAGCTGGTGTGAGCTGCAGACACCCGCACCCACTCCTGCCCGTCCCCTTTCTCTTCTTCCTTCCTATTATTACGAATTCAGTCTTTTTAACAAACAGTAGGCGTCAAGTCCCTGCTCTCCTCAAACCTATTGTCATCATGTCCATGGTCTTTATGTACTTGACAAGTTTACCTTGAGGTTGCCCTTGACCTCTTCTCTCTAAAACTGACTTCCCAACAGTTGTTTACAGTTTCAGAAAGAGAACTTTAACCTGTCTGTCAAAGAGCTGTTCACAAATGTTGAAAGTCTTTGGTCCTTATTTGAGATCTGTGTAGTAATGGAGCTGCTTTAGTTAAGATTATTCTGTCTTCTTGTTTCCCACCCATTTTCATGCTTGGTTTTTGTAGCAATGTGGCTTTTCTACCTTTAAAGACCTATCTGGGGCTGAGGAGTTATCTGATCTCAAAATTGGAAATCCAGTACTGTTTGGGATGTCTCACACCCACTAAAACTATCTGGCTTTTGCAAACCTCAGTCCCGAGTGTGGCCACAGGGAACATTTAGCACATGCTCACACTTTGAAAGTCTGCTTTTGACAATGTTGAGTCAAAGGCAATTTGCATTTTAAAATATAAATCTTTGAACATTTGTTGTTCAATAGTTGCAATATCTGGAATATTACATGCTTCATCTGCAGTCGCCGGGCTGGGCCAGACCACTCTGTCATCCAAAAGCTGTCTGACTGTCTTCGTTGCTGTTTGGTGTGTTGTCACCTGATAAATTACTCCTGAGAATTTTTCTGTTATCTAAGCAGCTGCTACCCCATGTATGGAAAAATCTAATTTCATTTTCAAGCTTTTTTTCTCCCTATAATGTCCCGTCTGTCTGAACAGATTCTTATTCAGACACACTGAAATGGGACTCATAATATCAATTTATTATCTCAGCAACCTCAATAAAGGAGCCAGTCCCACTATATTCTTCTTTCTTTAGGTATAAGGCAGGCCCAGGAACTTTCTACAAAAGACATGCTGTACAACCTCATGTTACAAAAATTGCAGCCCACTTAAATGTTCCACTGATGGTCGTTTTTCTAGTAAGAGGTTTACCTATTATGAGAAAAGCTGTTATAAAATGAAGTTACTCTCAGAGCGAGTGACTCTATAAAATGAAGTTACTCTCAGAGCGAGTGACTCTCAGAGCACACGTCTGAGTCTTAGCACACAGGGCTAGTGGTTCATAGCAGATCTTTCTCAGGCACCTTCTGCTCTGTACTTCCTCAGTTTCCCCATGTCTGTGATATGTTGGCAGATAGCAGCCAAACGTGCAGTGTGGTTGACGGCACCTGCCCAGACCCAAGGACTCCTTTTGGATAAAAGGACTTGGGGCTGTCTATCATCATTCCACATTAAAACAAAAATCATTTCCATAAGGACAGCCAAAAAAAAAAAAATTAACCGAAGTGACATCAAATAGGTGTAGCCTGGGACAGGTGGAGAAATTGGGACTCCAAGGCATTTTGGGGAAAGTACCTCTTTTCCTATCTTCATTCTCATCTGCTACTCCAAGCCTCTCGAGGTTTGCGGTGCTTTGGGGGGATGCAGGGATGGGCACGTGTTGGGGGTTGGAGTAAAGTGGAAAGGGAAGCCAAGCGGCCACCTGGGGAAGGGGAGTATGGACAGTAGCCTGGTCCCCTATACACAAGATGGACAGCTTGGTAATACACTAAGCTTCCTTTCAATCACACTTGAGCTCTGATCCTTGTTGGCCTTGGGAAACAGAGAACAGGGAAGTGTTGACATCTGGTCTATACACAGGAAACACTGACGAGCCCGCTGGCCAGGATTGGGGCTAATTCCCTATCTTCCCCATTCACTTCACTCCTCGCTGCCTTCCATTCACTTGCTGTCTCTGCTCCGTTTGGGTGGGCTCAGTGGGAGGGGCCGACTAGAAAGTATTTGACATAGAGGGAGCCAGGAGGAGATCAAAGATCCACATCACCTGCTTGCAGTTTAGTTCCACCTTGGGCCCCCAGCACCCTGGTCGCTCATGTAGCCCCATGCCTGAAGTAGAGGACCCTTCCAGCATCCTCTTTCATGAAGGTCAGCGTCGTGTTCCCCAGCTGATCGATACAGATGCTGCCCAGAGCCAGGAGGGACCATTCCTCAGATCTCCTTCAGCCCAGTACTGGACATAATTAATCCTTTAGGTGGATGGGATTTGCTAACTTGTTATTTCTTTCCTTCCCTTTTCTTCTCTCATCCTACGTCATGCCTCCCACCTTCTTCGTTTCTTGGGGACTTGATTCCAGGACATTTTTCTGCTCATTATTTTCAAGCTGTGTTGCTGCTGCTGCCAGCACCCTGCTTTCCTTGTGATGGCCAGAAATCTGCTTCCATCATAAGAGGACATAAAGGAAGCTGAGCAAGCCCAAGGCTATGCCGGGAGGTTACCCCTTAGAGCTTTTTGCCTAAAAATTGTTAAATGAAGACACAGAACATTGTTTTAACTATATGTCATATTATGTATTTTGCATTAAGATTTATTGATCTCAGAATATAAAGGTATGACATTAAAATTCAAATGGAGAATTCAGCATATCAGTTTTGTACTCCTTCCATTTGGTGAAAGAGGACTCTGGTGTCTGGTCCCCTGTCTGTGTTGGTGAATTAGGACACACATCAGTTTGGAGTGTTTTAGGTTAGATCACCCAGAACCCGTGTTATGAACAGAGTGCAATCGTTTATATATGCATCATTTTTTGCAGAATTGGATATTGAACACATGGCTTTCATATTGAGTTATATCTTCCGCTTCCTTTTAAAAATTTTTTTTATTTTGAGACAGGGTCTCACTAATTTGTAAGTTACTCAGGCTGGTTTTGAATTTACGATTATTCTGCCTCAGCCTTCCAGAGTGCTGAGATCACAGGCATGTGTCTGGCTGCAGTCATTATTTTTAGACTCTCAGTTGTTGTTAGGTCTCCCACCACCCACTCCCACCTTCGCACAGTCCTCCTTCTTGTCATGTTGCAACAATGGTGGGGAAATATCTAGGACAGCAGGAAACTTCCTTGTCCTGACCTTTGCAATCTGCTTCTTTTTTCTTTTTATTAATTCAAATTTATTTTTAGAACAGATGCATAAAAACATAAAGTTTATCTCATGCTTATGGTGTGCTGTGTAATGTTCTGATACATGAATACCTTGTATAATAGTCGAATCGGGATAAACCTATCTCGCCACATAATCTGTTTCTGTGCCGTCTGCATTTATAACCAAAGATCACAAGTATTCCCTCTGCCTCTGTGGGAGGAAGCAGAAAGTATTTGCTTATAAGTTATGAAAGTGTTTGCAATAAAGTAAGGAAAAGGATTCTCCTGTATCCCTTCTGCTCATTACGGCTTTTTTAGAATCTCCTTTATGTTCTGTTCCTAATGTAGATGTACTTGATGACATATGCTATACCAGTTTTTGTGTCCTTCCCAACCTAAATACTCAGTAAATATTTACTAAACAAACAAATGATCTTGATGCCTATAACAATACTGTGTCACAGTTACGAGCACATTTAATACCAGAAGATACTAGTCATCTGGCCAGCAACTGAGCCAAGGCCTCAGATTGTCCACTCATGTAATTATAAGGAGAATTATTGAGTGCTTCGTGCCCCAGTTTGCCTCCATTTGTTTGAACCATCAAACTTAGTAGCTGGGCGTGGAGGGGCTTGTAATTCCAACTACTTGGAAGACTGAGGCAAGAGGATTGCAAGTTCGAGGCCAGCCTGGAGAAGATGGCAATATCCTATCTCAAAAGATGAAAAGGGCTGGAGGTACAGTTCTGTGGTAGAGCGCCTGTTATGGTTTGTATCTTGATGTCCCCTCAAAGCCTCATGTGGAAAGAGGTTCTAGAGTGTGTGATTACTAAATTAGTCCACCGATTGGTTTGGCATGGTTCTGCTGGGATCAAGGATGTGACGCTAGGATTAAAAAATCTAAGGATTAAGGGTGGGGGTACTGCCCACCCTAAAGCCAGGTAGCCTGGATAAAATATAAAATATGGGAAGAAGCTGGTTAGTGGTGTGCTTGCGTCCTTGCTTACCTTGGTGCCTTCTGCCTGTCTGCCATGCCACCCTGCCTTGGACCCAGCTGAATTTGGACTGTGGACTGAAACCTCTACAAACTGTGAGCCAAATAAACCTTTCTTCCTCTAACTTTGGGTGTCTAGTATTTTGTCCCAGCAATGAGAGAAAAATAACTAAGACAGTGCCCCACATTAAATCCCCAATACTGCAAAAGGAAAAAAAATGAAAACAAAAAATCAGCTATTGTGTGCTATGCACCATCACTGTAAGTGGTACTCAGTGCATATTTTTTATAATTCTTGCAATAGTGTGGTGAGGAGCTTTTTTTGTGTTTTATTCATTCGCTGGTTTCTTCAACAACTCTGTGTTGGGCTCTGTGTTGATGTTAAGGACAATGTTAAGGACACAATAGCAGACAAGGCAGATAAGATCCCGACCTTCATGGCACCTAGAAGCCAAGATACAGAAGTAGTTTGTAGTTAGAGGACCCAATAAGGGACCCGGCCAGGATTTGAATCTGGTTCTAGAACTCATGCTGCCTCCAAAATATAGTGACAGTCTGCCACAAGGAAACTGCTCAGTGTCAGTCATTTTACAACTTGGGCTCTTTTTAACATTTACACCAGTCTCACGTACTAAGTATTATTCCCACTTACAAATAAGGGAGTGGGATGTAAGAGAGGTAAAGAACCTTCCCCAAGATCGCGGAGCTAGGAGGCAGCAGGGCCAGGGTCTCAGTTCAGTTCCAGAGCCCGGGCTACTTCCACTTGATCACTTTGCTGCCCGGGATGGCAAGGGACAAAAGTCTGTAGTTTCTACGTTGTGGGAGATCGCAGGTCAGCAGTGAGAAAAATGAAGTACATTGCTGGGCACAGTGATACAAGCCTGTAATCCCAGCACTCTAAGAGGATGAGGCAGCAGGATCTCAAGTTTGAGCCCAGCCTGGGGGACTTAGTGACACATTTTCTTAAAATAAAAAATTTTAAAAGGGACTGAGGAAGTAGCTCAGAGAAAGGCCCTGGGTTCGATTCTGAGTACTGGGGAAAAAAAGGGAATTACAGTTCAGTAGAAAGCAGACTATCATAAGGCCACAAAAAGAGTATAAACAAGATGTTTTGAGGTCAAGGAGAATCGTTTCAGTCTAAGAAATCCTTGAAATCAGAGGACAGGGAAAAGTGCTGTGTTTAATAGAACTACAGTATAATTTTTCAAGTAGAAAAAAACTTGTCATTCTGGGTGGAAACAAGAAATAGAAGTTAGGATTATTTCACTTTCTTAATATTCTTTGTTGTTTTGTTCAACGAGTACCTTCAGTGTATAAAACTTATAGAGTAGCAGAATAGGTGTAGTACTGTAAGAGATTCCTTTTATAGGTGCACAGAGTAGTATTTTATTGGATGGCAATGATTTTACTTTTTAGATTTCAACAAGCTGATAGTGCCAGTACCTTGCCACCATGAAGGTCTCTCCAAATCAGATCCAACATATAACCTCCTGCAGCACCAGAGCCTCTCTGAAAGCTTTAGAGTTGTCATAGTGACCATCAAATTATGAGCTACTCCAGGGCTTATTCTCACCAAAAATGAAGTTTCTCAGGACAGTGAGTCATTATCAAAGCAGAGAGAGCCTTGAAATGGTTCTCTTGTTAAGCCCGCCAGCGTTGCCCTGTGAAATGTGGGTCTGACAATGTAGTTATCTGCACTAGCCAGAGGCTGCCTTCAGTTTTATAGACTACGTCATGGAGCTGTCACTTAAGTGGTTAGTTTTCAGACCGGATGTCATCTTTAAGGAATGCTGTTTCATTGGACAGTTTGTTGAGAGGAGACTGAGTTGGAATTTATCAATCCAAAGCTGGGTTCAATCGCCAGGACTGCAAAAAATTAATTAAATAAAAGAAAGGACAAATATAAAAAATGAATAATACCACAAGAACAAAAATAGTGAAGCTAGAAAGATGCACTATCTTATTTAAAAGCAAATGTGTAGGCAGGTATTCTAGTTTATGTGGTATGGAAATGATGTTGAAATACTGTGTATACCTTTAGGGAGAAAAACACTGGGCTGTGGGGAGAAGGTATAACTCGGGAGAACAAGAACATTCAGGAAAAGAACATCCTGAATATTGTTTTAAGCATCTGAAGGAAGCATAAAAGCTGTCAGTTTACATCCTATTTTTAGAGTTCCTCTATCAGCCTAGGGCTTCTTGAAGTGCAGTGTAAGAAACAGGACCAAGAGACAAAGAGAAATTTATTTGAACAGTTGTGTGAATGGAAATAATTTGGGACAGACGATACCATGATCACTTGCATCAACAAGGCTGGGCTCTGAAAATCAAGCCAACAAATAAACAACCTTCAAGGAAGTAAAAACTATGTCCCATATTAAATTAACTCTATGATCATGTGAGTCTAGTACATTTTATTCCATCAGTATTGGGAATATAAAGACGCTACTATGACTCACCTTTCGTAACAACCCTTATTTAGAAGGAAACTAACCATTCATGAGTCATCAGCCTTGGCTACCTGGGACACCATTGACAGAAAAAGGGATTCCTCCCGTTGAAAAATATTTTAGTTAGAAAAAATTCTGTTGCCAACTAATAACTAGAACAGAACAATAATAACAAAAGCCCTGTGAACTACCATTAAGGGAAAAGAGAATGCTTAACTAGGAATGCCAAAGAGGGAGAAAGAAAGAGCGTGAAAGAAGCCCTCGAAACTGTCATACATGATAACAGTGGGTACAGAGGGAAGGAAATCCTCCAAATAGGAACATTTTTAAACAGGGTGTCCTTGGACAGAATTCTGTGGAGGAGGCATAAAGTGGGCAGTGGCTCTAGGTTGTTACATTCTATGTACAAAGCAGCAGATGACAGGAGCGAGGATTTCAAAGACATTTTCTTGGAACATATGGGACTTTTAAGGGTGGTAGCAGAATAGTTGGGTGATGATTTTTACTGAATTCATTCTGTAGACATATGAGAATGTTAGAAATTGCCAAATAGTACCATCATTTTAAAGAGATCATTAGATGTACCAGTATTAGTTGGTGTTATGGCTTATATTGAGGTACCCTCAGAGACTCATGCACTCATAGGTGTGGCTTTTGGGAGGTGGCTGGATCATAGGTATGTGATACTGGGATTAAGGGTGTGTGGTACTGGATTAATCCACTAATTGGCTTAGCATAGTTCTGGATGTGGCTAAATGAATTTACTGAAGACAGAAGCCCCACTCTGGACGTGGGTGGCACTAACCAATAGATTTGTAGCCTGAATGGAATAAAAGGGAAAGGGAGGCCTGCTGCTTTCTGCTTTCTACTACCCTGCCATGGACTGTTTCTCCTGGGCCATTCCTC
This sequence comes from Hystrix cristata, assembly GCA_004026905.1. Taxonomy (NCBI): domain Eukaryota; kingdom Metazoa; phylum Chordata; class Mammalia; order Rodentia; family Hystricidae; genus Hystrix; species Hystrix cristata. The sequence continues at coordinate 23,079 of PVJO010005256.1, forward strand.
TCTGCTGTGCTGCCCTGTTTTAGAACCAGTCAACTGTGGATTGAAACCCCTACAAAATATGAGCTAAAATAATCTTTCCTACTTTAACTTGTGGGTATTGGATATTTTGTCCTAGCAATGAGGAAAGTAACTAAGACAGTGGAGATGGCTTTCAGCCCTAAGTCACAGAAACCTCTAGTTAAACTTGACTTAAATATTAAAAGCATTTACCTTTTCATACAGTAAGTGGTCTAAAGGTGGTGGGTGGTACTTCTTGGTTAATTCAGTGACTCTTAGACCTCATCTTTTTTTTTTTTTTAAACCCTTTTCTTTTGCCATTCTTGGTGTGTTACTTTTGCTTCCCTTAGGGTCACAAATGACAACATCCAAAGGAAGACCATCTCTCCATTTGTATTTCTCTTGGGAAAGAGAAATATTTCTCCTAGGCCTCTTAACTCTCAATTCTCACCTCATTGGCTGGAATCAAATTGTGCAATTGTCTAACCAACCATTTTTAGGAAGGATCAATCGTGACCCAGCTCCTGGAGCTGAGGTGGCAGCCAGCCTTCCCTGAAGCACATGGTCCTTCAAAGGCAGTTGGCAATCTGAAGAAAGTTGGGGTTCTGAGAATGAGAAAGGGGATAAAGTGGATCTAGGATGGGCAGTCACTGGTGTCTGCAACAAATTAATTGTAAAAGCCTTTTTTGAGTGGGATGAAAAATACCAAATGTGTCTTATTAATAAAATTATCAGCCTTGGCACTTTGTTCAAATGTTTATATCTCTGTCTCGCTCTCATCCTGTCCCCTTCCCTGTACTGGGGATGGAACCCAGGAGTGCTCTACTATGAAGCTACATCCCCTGCCCTTTTTAAAATTTCGAGATATGCTCTTGCTAAGTTTCCCAGGTGGACTTGAATTTTTTGGGGGGATTGAACTCAGGGCCTTGTGCTTGGTGGCAAGTGCTGTACCACTTGAGCTAAATCCCCAACCTCTGGACTTGCATTTTTAATTTTCTTGCTTTGGTTGGGATTATAGGAATGAGTGACCAAACCTGGCTCTCTCTTTTGCTTTTATTAAAATAATTAAAATTTTAGATCTATGTAATGTAAATTATTCAAAGTGATAGATCTGGTATGGTCAGTTCGGTCTGGCTTAGGTTTTAAAGTGTCTTTTCAGAATTCTTTTGGCTGGATTGGTTCACAATATAAATTACTAATGATGAGTGAAATTTGGCAGTACGTACATTCTCCATAATTAAAAAAAAATGTTAGCATGCTTTCAAAGTACTGGAGAATCTGCTTCTACTTTACTGCCTTTCATCTGAGAGTAAAAGATAAGCCTTTTAAGTCCTACTTGCAAGTGCCTGGACAATTTCTTAGAACGCCAAGACATACTAGATCCAGAAAATGGGAAGAAACTATCACCTACTCTGGCTTGCAAGAAATAGAAACTGACTGGATTTAACATAAGCCCAAAGAAAGAGTTCACTTGTAAAGTTCAAGGATGTTCCTGGAACCTTAAAGCACGCTTCAGTTGAGTCTGCACTAGTTCTGCCCTTTGGAAACCAAAGCCCAAGAAGGGCCGCATGGTTCATCTTGTGTATCTACTCAACACAGTCCTGTTTGATTCCTTCCTCTCTGCAAACTGGCTTTCTCATCATTTCATATCTGTAACGGGCAGATAATAGCTATTTTTTACTTTTTGGTCAAGAGCCTAGTCCAATCTCTCTGTCTCTAGTTCTAATTCTGAATTCCCAGTGAGAGATTCTGCTTTACAAACAAAGAAACAGTAGCCTAGATTAAGGAATCAGCATAATGTCACCAATCTAGTAAGCAGTCAGTAAAGCATTTTCAGTCTGGATCTATCTGGATCTAAAACTTGGATGTGGCCGCCAATGAGATTTTCAGGATCAGTGTCGGATGCACTGGAGCCCAGCGATAGCTGGACTCACTCTGGTATTGTCCTTGTGTGATCTGGGTGCTTGGTAAATTTGCTTCTCTCTCCCCTTATATCAACTCCCAGCCAAAAGATCTTCCTTTTTCTTACTGATGTCTAAAATGCAACAGGGCAGGGATTGACTCCCGATTTTCAGATAAGGAAATGGAGATTCACAGCGGTGAGGTGACCTGCTCTCCAAGAGAGGAAGGAACTCCGCGGGGAGCCTGTGGACCAGAAAGGCCTCCTTTGTTACATCCTAGAAAGTGGGTGGTGGAAGCTGATTAATTGGGAGAGAAGTGAGAGTGTCACCTCCAAATAGGTGACAGGGAAGGAAAGCCACAGGCCACCTGGTGCTAAGCCCTCTTGTTGAACTGGTGCCTTCACGAGGCCAGATGCCCTGCTGTCATTTGTCTTTTTTTCTCCGGTTCTAGCACAGACCTTGGTACACGTGATGAATGTCTCTTGAAGGAATAGGAGACTTTTCTAAAAATAATCACTATACAATGTTGGAATAGGATAATTTAAAGATTAGGGATTCCCAGCCCTGTCGGAGTTTGAGAAAAGATGAATAAATACCTGCTTGCTGATATTAACACTTGTTGTTTATTCTGTGTCGGGTACTAGGCTGTATGCTTTCCTTTTATTGTTTACTCTTTAACCACATGAAATAGATTCTATCATGATCCATATTGAAACCAAGACAAGAAGAGGTCATGTGACTTGCTCAGGAATCTATCGGGAATACTATGTTCGGGTTTGAACCTTGAAGATGGAATTAGATACCTACGTTTTAGTCGTGATGTCCGGAGGAGTCAGGAGCTCAAATAGATCACCTCTCAAGCCTTTTTCACATGTAAGATTCTCTAGCTTTGTTTGGCCAGAAGCCTGGTGCTCCTGCCTAGAGAAAGCTGGGAAGGAAAGTTGGAGGTAGGAAGTGAGGTAGAGAGGTCAGTACAGAACACATTGATTTTGATTGTTTGGTGTGAAGTGTCAAAGGACAGCCAAATGAAAAGCCCAGTGGCCGTCAGAGATAATTCCACAGGAGTACGTGTTGCCGTGAAAAGTTTTTCCAGCACAGTGTCATAAACATCATTGTCTTGCTGTATCTACCGTGGAACTTGTGGGATTCTAACACAACCTCAGACTATATTATTGATATTTCTGCAATTTTGTGAAGTAAACAACTTTCCTGTTTTAGAAGACAACTGAATAGTATTCTTGCTAGAAATTTTGCTAAAGTACATGCAATTTTAAAACTGAAAACCACACACCCCTAAGTCTCTTGCATGACAGAAAGGAAAAAGGCAAAGAAAATATATTTCAAGACTTGATGAGTTCTAAGTCTGCCATGATATCCTTTATTAACAAGGTTCTTGCGTTTAGTATTTTGCTTTATTGCCATTCTTGATAATACAATGAAAGTGGCAAACATGTTAAGAAACAGTGCAACCTAAAACTTAACAGGTGGTGATCGTTTTTCAAAATTGTCTGACTGAATAACATTACTCTTTAATAATATATTCTTCTATACCCTTAGCGATATCTGAAAAATCAAAATCAGCCCAATAATCATTGGAAATCAATAACTGAACAGCCCATGCATTTTGACATGAGTAGTCAAGGGACACTAAAAGAAAGAACAGGACAAGCTTCTGCCCACGTAGGCCTTTTCTAGCAGGGCTGTGTATAAACCTGTGACTCCTGGGAACAAGCAGTCAGCTCGCCATGTGGTGAAGGTGGGCCAAGGACGACCTTGGTATCAGGTAGCCCTGGGTTTTAATCACAGACTCAGTGTTTACCAATAGTACAACCTCAGGGAAGTTGCAAAACCTCTCAGCACCCATTTCTTCATCTGTAAAACAGTAAGACTAATCTTTCCTGCTTAGGGTTTGTGTAAGAGTTACATGAGCTAAGTGAAAAGACACTAGGATAAGGGTGGTGTGGGCTGCTGACAAATGTCAGCCGCACTGATGTGCTTTCCCCACCATAGTTTCTTTGCTTGGCAGAAAAATGCTCAGATACAGAAGAAATCCACTCCTTCACGCAGTTAAACAACCAAAGACACTGTGTGTGGCTCCTCAGCAAAGGGAGAGGGGTGCTGAACTCCAGTCAGCTGGCTGACCGACCTTTTTTCCTCATTCACACAACGGTGCTACATATGATGGTAAAGACGCTGTGTTTCAGAAATGGCCAACTTGGACTTTGCCCATGTGAGCTCTTATCTGGTGGGGAAATAGATAAGTAATCAAAAATTGCAATACATATAATTAACGCTATTTAGAGAAGACATTATAGGACAAGGACAAAAGATGTTTAAATGAGATGATTTGGGTAGCCCAAGCGCTGTGACTTAAAGGATGAGGAAGAGATTTTGCGGAGGGATGTTCTAGGAGGAGGAGTGATGTTTAATTACTCATCTACTTCTGTACAATACTCATTGAATGTCTACTAAGTGCTATCTACTGTTCTGGTACTGAAGATAAAGTAGCGAAGAAAGTAGACAGGATCTCTTTTCTCCTAATTCTAACCTTCTCATGGGGGAGAGAGATGATCATAATTGAACTAGAAAAGTCTGAGGTGGTGAGATTGCTTCGGGAGAAGAGCAGAGGCAAGGTGGTGGTGGTGGTGGGGTGTGAGGATGCTACTTTCCGATGCTGAGTGGGAGGTCTCTCCCGGGAGGTGTCATTTAAGCTGAGATCTGAATGGCAACTGTGGGAAGCATATGCTAATCGGATCAGGCAGAGAGAGGAGCTGCTGCAAAGTCTTAAGCAGGGGACCAACTCTGTATTTTTAAGTCGGCAAAGAAGCCTGGTGTGGCTGAAGTACAGTCGGTGGAAAGAGGGACAGAGATGAGATGGGAGATGGGTGGGTGCCAAACCTGTACGAGGCCCAGAAACTTAAGCCTGGTGAGCTTGGAAACCTGCGGGGACTCTGACAGTGCAGAAGAGGCTGTGTCAGGTGATGAGAAGTGATTTGTGAGATATAAGCAAGAGCCAGATTCTGACAAATCCTGTATGGATGATTGAGGACAGATTCAATTCTGCTAAATGCTATGCAAAGAAACTGAAGACGGTCAGGACTAAAGACAATCAAAAGCTTCTGTGTTTATGCCTTTAAGGAAGGTTTGACTATGTATGTGCTACCCACTCTTGAATGAAAGGCCTCAACACAAAGACCTCAGGACAGCTTAAGTGTGCCCCTAAATTCTGATTAAAATTTGAGTATACTTGCCATGATGGTGTGTTAGATGGAATACTTAACGAAGTTATGTTTTATAGGAAGAGAATACATCTTACAGAATACTAAGAGGTAAGAGGTAACACATGATGTCAAGTTGGTAACAAATATATCATTTTATTAGGCCATAGAACTCTTCCTCACAGCTTCGGAGGCAGATGTTGCTGGTTCCTCCCTTATATCCATGATTTCCCCTTCGTTCTTAGAAACAGAACCTCTGATTTGGTTGCCAATGAGCCCAACAGCATACACCTGCCTTCTAGCCTGCCATGCAGCCAGGGGCCATCATAAGACTTGATCTTGGCCAAGAGATGGAGGCAGAAGCACCCAGGAGGATGTGTGTTCCTGAACTGAAGGCAAAGCCGGCCTAGGACAAAGCCTCTTTGTCCTGTTCCTCCATGTGCCTTCCCTTTCTTCCTGCATTTGTAATTATTTGTTGACTCAATGTTTGGAGTCTTGTAGTTCCTTTAAATGTGGTGCAAAACAATATGTTTAGTAGAAAACCACCATCACATGAGGCATATGGCTAAGTCTTTGGATATTTTTATTGATCTGGAGGTGAACTGTAGATAGAAAGCTACGATAAGGTGATTGTATCAAAAGTATGTCTCAAAATTCATTATACTGAAATTTATACTTCACATATGTAATGATATAGTTTTTCTTTTACCTCCACTCAAAAAACCACTTGTTCTGTAAAACAATTATTTTGTAAACTGTTATTTAACATATACTGACTGTGATTTAAAACTACACTTCTTTATGTTTCACGAGGAAGACAGCACTAATGAAAACAAGATTTTTGTCTTGAGGAAGCTAACAAATTCATGAGATGACAGATGTGTTCACAAATAAATGTAAAACTACTATGTATATGATGAGGTAAGCTCTGAATAGTCCTGCCGAGGAACAGCCTCCAAGTGGACATGTAAGGATACAGAATAAAGCATCTTTTCCCAAATTGGGCAAAGGACGAATTTTAAGAATTAGAAGCCAGGCATTAGGCTTAGGTATTAGAAAGGAGCACAATTATTGCCCTATGGATATCATACGTTGGTTCTGCATGGTGAGGATCCTGGGGGTATAAAACCGTATGGCGTTCTACACTCCTCCAAACCCATGTCTACAGCTCTGAATTTCAGATGGGCCTGCGTCAGGTACTAGGCAATCAATGGGAGCCCGGTCCACCAGCTTGCATCTTTGTTACACGTGCTCTGTGCAGTTTACTTACTGTTTCAGGATTAAACGAAATAAGAGCAACCCAGAAATGTGGCCCTTTGAATAGTATCCCTGAGTAGGCTCATGGGGTGTTTAGGTGCCATCTTATGAAAAATGCTGGAAGAGTTGTGAGGAGGCTTCATGAAGGTGCATGTTGAAAGATGGATAAAGTTTCTTGAGGTGAAGATGGGAGGACAGTCATCACAAGAACACACAACAGCGTGCGCGATGACACGGAAGTGGGAGGGCAGAGCTGTTTATTGGAATGAAGAGCAGCCCTGTGTAGCTGAAGAGCAGAGGCGTACCGGGAAACAGTGAAAGAGGAGGCCAGAGAGGGCTCAGGGTCAAGCCAATGTTGTTGGCATTTAACATATCATTACCTGAGAACCACGCACGGGATTTTTGTAATAAACATTAAAGCAGAAGATAATAAAAGAGGATACAAGAGTGAATTTTGCAGTATCACTGGGCATGAAACATGGACAAAAAGACTGGTGCTTTGGGGAGACACAAAGAGGAACCATGTGTGAACTTGAATGTTGGAATGTGAACATATGGGAGGATAATAATAGTATGATCAGCCCACAAGGGGAAGAGGGAAGTTTGTACAGTATCTGCTTACAGATGTTAGGTTGAGGTGCAAGTGCGACAGTCAGGTGGAAATGGGAAAATAAGAGAATGCGACTCAGGTGAGAGGTGGAGTAGAGAATGAGTCACCTACACCCAGGTGAGTCAGTAAGTTTGGTCTGTTGTAAGCAAAGAATGTGAACCTAATTACAGGCCCCAAATACAGGACAAATGGAAAAAGGAAGACAACAGATCTAGAAGCACTTTGAGAAACAAAACAAAATCCGCAGCAATCATTGATATTTATAGCTCATGTTGTTTTACCAGCTGTCAGGTTCTTGGAAACTCTTACGCCAGGGAGGGTTGTCAAGGACGCGTCCTTGTGTAGACATCGATGACACCGGATTTCAAACACGCCTGGTGTTTCTGGTATATAATATGAGTGGTACAGGGAAGGCACAACTGAAAGAGATGAAGGCACAGTTTTCTGGGGAGACCGTGGGGCACAAAGCGATTACAGGTACCGATGATCGCTACGCTAATTCAACAACTGCAGGCATGAACAGCGCCCAAGCAGGGGTGCGGATGTGCTTGGGCAGAAGCAGGGGAAAGGTCAAAGCAGGGAGCCGCCGGGAAGGGGCGGGCGGACCGCGCGGCCTGGGGCGGCAGGCTCTCGTCACCTGCCTTCCCGCCCACGGCCCGGCCCCGGGACTCTCCCGGTCCATTCCAAGGCGCGCGCACCCCGGACCGGGGCGGGGTCACGGCGGAGGCGAGTGGGCAGAGATGCCGTTGGGGAAAGAGGAGGGGCTGGGGAGACCCCGCCCCCGGCCTACTACACTTCCCAAAATCCAGTGCGCCCACGAAGACTGAGGCTCGGGCGTGGAGGGCAGATGTGCCGCATGGGATTGGGAGTCAGGGTCCAGGTGCCGCCCCGGTGGACGCCGGTGGGGAGATCTTCAGCGATTGGTTAGCGAACATTCTAACCCCGCCTTCCCTAGGTGACGTCAGAAGGCTGTCTGGCTACTTAAGGCGTCGCGGCCTCGCCTGCCCCGCCTTAGCTCCCGCGCTAAAGAGAAACATGTATCGTTTTCGATCACAGCTCTTCACGGGGATTTCTGCTGCCGCCGCTGCCCGCTCGTACCCTCGCCGCTTCTCGCCTCTGTTGTTAGCCGAAGACTCGCCTCTCAGCCGCCCGCCGCACAGACGCACGAGTAGAAAGTGCAGCTCCATCGGCTGATCCTCGCTGAGCTCCCCGCTTAGGAGGCACCGGGCGTCCCACGATGCCGAAGAATAAGAAGCGGAGCGCTGCCCACCGCGGTGGCAGTGGCGGCAGCGGCGGCTCAGGGGCAGCCGCGGCGACGGCGGCGACGGCAGGTGAGGGCATCCCCGCCACCGGCACCGGGTTGCCGGCCGGGGTGGCCGGGCCCCCGCGATGGCGCGCCGGGAGCTGTAGTTCTCCTCCTGCCGACGTGTGCGCCTCCGGGGCGTGGGGCGCGACTGCGGACTACAATTCCCGGCGTGCCCCGCACTCGTCCTCGCGCGAGTCGAATCTGGCTGCGGGCCGGGCTAGAGCGCCGGCCGCGGGGCGGGGACGAGTGGGCGCTGGGGTGGAGAGTGTTGCGATCGGGGTTCCCGGGCGCTGGGCGGGAAAGGAGCTGTCTCCGGAGGCTGCCGCCAGCTGTCCCGGGCTCTCCCTGGCGCAGGATGGGGCCGAGCTCGAGTCGCGTCCTCGCTGTCACCCGTCGCCTGTGACCCCCGGCTCCATTGTGGAGTTCTTGGAGGCCCAGACGTCCGGCCGGTTTGGGCTGGCTCCGGCGTCACGCGGCCTGGGCTTTGCACGAAAGGACCGGGGTGACGCAGAGTCGCGCAGTGGCTTCGTACCGCCGCCTGCTTGCGCGCTCCTCGTGTCCACCTCGTCCGTCCTCCGGGCGGTGGCGTCGCTGGGGGTGGCCACCGCCGCATCTTGTGCTCCGCCGGACCCCCGACCGGCACCAGCGGAAGCCGCGAAGCCCCACTGCCCCCTCCCCCAGGAGACCTCCCGCTGCTCGGGGCAGAAAGTGCAGTCTCCTTTGTGCTGCTTTCTGTAGGTCGGCTGTGAGCCCTGGGTAGGGAGGGGTGCTGAGGAGCTCAGGTTGCGATTGGCTGAAAGTTTAGGGGGATTGTGTCTGCACAGCAGAGTGCTTAACTGAATATGGATTTGTACTTCCCAGAAAGTCCCTTTTACGAGATACCCCTGCCATACCACATCGAGTAGTATGACCCTGGGTAGTCACCTCATTTAGTAATTGTTTGAGATTGTGGAGTTGAATGTTGGACCCTCCACTGACCATCATATCAGGTTAATATTTAGTGATTAGATGTTTGCCCACCCAATTGCCAATCTATTCCTACGAATGATACGACGTTGTTCATTAGAAACGTATCTATACTTATCTTGTTAAAGATGATTACGTAGAAACGGGCATTTAAGAAACTTTTCTACAGGATTATGCCACCCAAAAAACTTGTGCTGGTGTATTAAACCTTTAATAATTGACAATGGGAACAGACAACTATAAATGACATTCTTCCTTTTTTCTTTAGATGGCTTTTTATTTTGATGTGATGTTTTCCTTGTTCATGAAATTCATTCTTTTCAAGATGCGAAATGTATAGTTCATGGCATCTGCTCTGGGCCAATGGAGGGTAGATAACCTCTTAGTGCACCCTCGGCTTTTCCTTATCAGAAATAAACATTTGAGTTCTGTCTAGAAAAGCCTTATTAACTTTATTCTTAGGCTTACTTTTTGTTGATGAAATAGAAATAGTGGAGAAAGAGCGAGGTAGTCATTCTGAAAATGGGAGTGTGAACAGTGGTCTCTAAATCACAAATGTTTGTGTCATCTGAAGTTTCCTGGTAAGCCGCCTTCCTCCCGTGTACAGTTCTTACTGTACAGGTGGTAGGAGAATTGCCTTTAAAAATTCGTATCACAGTACATGTATGACCTATCGTCAGCCCATCCTCAACCTTATTGCTACAGCCTTTTAAATTATTTTTAATGGAAAAGACACATTTAAACACCGCATTTCAGCATATACACAATACAAACATTTAAACACTCATTTTAAACATATATAAGCATATGGAAAGTAATTACATATTTGGTTAGTTTATACAGCTATACATACTTTGAATATTTTTGGGAGTTTACATTATAACTCGTAAGCTGTGGTTATCTCTTCCATATGGAACTGAAGGAAAAAGTTACCAGGATGAGACTGCACTTTTTTGTAACTTTATCTATCTTGGCCTTATGTGAATGTTTTGCTTATTCAATGCCTAATAGTGGAGTAAAAGTGAAAATTTATCACATTTACTTAAAAATCACATACCTTACTGATTTTTTTTAATGACAACTAAAAGAAACGGGTTTTATATGAGGTCTCTACTGTACAACCAAAGAAATAACTAACTTCATCACTTTAATGGACTTCGTATTTAGACTCTTTAAGTTAATGGGGAGTTCTAGGAAGCTAAGAAAATTGCCTTTTACATAAGTATGCATTCCTTTGTCATAGCACCTACTGTAAGTTGAAGAGAGCAATTTTAAGAAAAAAATGTGGATAGTAAGCCCTGTAGAAAAAAGGACTTCGTGTGTCTGTGTGCCACGTCATTAATGTTACTTAGGATCACAAGGTGAGTTTGACCTGGATAGCAGGCATTCATACAAGGCTTTTTTTTTTTAAAACTTGTCTTCTTTTGAGTCTTGGAAGGGAATCATTGAAACTGATTAGTTAAGAGAAGGGAGCTGAGTAAGAGCTGCATAGGAATACTCTTAGTAAGGTTGAATATGAAAAAAATGTAGTTTGACTTGCAAGTAAATGTGATATTAATCACATGACAACTAATGCCACGACTTCTAGTCATGAAGAAAGATTCTGAAATAGATATGATGTCATAGGTCTGTTTATTTCTACCCTAAGCATTGTGATTAAGAAATTTTAGGACCTAGACCTCATTGCATATCTTTATGCTGTACTACTTTTGCTGATTTGGCAATAAGCAAATTTGAAGGCCATTTGCTTGCTATGTTAATTTAAAAAGTCTGCTAAATTCTGTTTTGATTAAACAAAAAGAAAAAGACAATTCCCTATTTTAAAGAAAAATAACACAACTGTAACAGGCTTAAACTTGTAGGACTTAAGCAGTCAGGTAATAAATAATGTGACTTTGGAACATAGAGACCTAGTGAGAGTTGGAGAAATCTGTGAGTTTACTGCTGCCAGAAGTTGAGTTCAAGTTAAATCAGTTGATTCAAGGTCACTTTGAGGGCAGAATTTGGGATTTAACTTGGTACTCAGTGTAATTCATGACTGGGCAATCTTTTTATTAACACAAAATGCTTAAGTTAATATGAGTTTATTCCTTAATGAAGTTGAGAAGTATTCTAGTTTCAAAAAATACTTTGATTTTATAACAGCATTGTATTTTTAAATTCTTAGATATGCTAGAACCTTTCTTTTAAAGGTCATTTTAACAGGCTTTTATAACATATCAGATAACCAAAATGTTCATTGTAAGCCTTTTTTCTTACTTAAAGGTATCTTTAAATCTACCCTGCCTTAACATACACATGTATATATCTTTAGTTTTCTTTAACATAAGACATGTATGCCTGGAAACACATGCACTGATATGGTTAGAAGGTGTATTTATGTGTCTTATTTTTACCATGATCTATGACATAACATTCTTTGTCAGTGTACTTTATGATTTGAAGTTAAGATTTGAAAGTAATTTTTTCATCCTATCCTATTTGTATCATCAATCTTGTTATTCTTAATATATTTCTAAGGTTGATTTATTATAATTAGTGCTGTGGAATATAGGGATGAATTGATTTACTTTAGGAATATTTAAATATGTGCTTTTTGGATATAATCACCTTTTTAAAAAATAAATTCAAGTTTAAACTTAAAAATTTTCAAGTTACATATTTGCATCGATAGCAACAGAACATCTTCTTTCTCTTTTAACCTAATAGGTGGCCAGCATCGAACTATTCAACCTTTCAGTGATGAAGATGCATCGATTGAAACAATGAGCCATTGCAGTGGTTACAGTGATCCTTCCAGTTTTGCCGAAGATGGTACGTTTTAAATTTCAACTTGAGGCTTTACATAAAAATGTTTTGGGTTGGGGAAGTTTTATGTGTAAGACACTGACTGCAGACCTTTTCGAGACTGAGTGCCCGAACCGCAACCCAAAACCTGCGTATTTACCACGAACTGCCAATACTGCAGTTAGATCTGAGTATCAGGTGCTTGCCCGCTGGGGCGACTTGGCCCGTGTGCCGATAGAGAGGGGCCGTGGCACGCGTGCCGCAGCTTTGCCACCGTCAGGCTAAGGTGTATTGTTACGAGGTCCCCGTCTTTTTGCCTTTTTGCCTTACTTTACAATGCTTGTTTATAGGACCAGAAGTCCTCGATGAGGAAGGAACTCAAGAAGACATAGAGTACAAGTTGAAGGGATTAATTGACCTAACCTTGGACAAGAGGTAGGAAATACTTTTAAAATCTGAGTTGGTTGTGGTGGCACACATTGGTAACCTTGGCACTCTGAGAAGCTGAGGCAGGAAGATCACAAGTTCAGGCCCAGGCGGGGAACTTACTGAGTCTGTGTCTTGGAATAAAAAATGAAAAGGTCTGGTGATACAGCTCAGCGGGGAGACCCTGGGCTCAACCCCCCAGTACTACAAAAAACCAAACAAAACCCTCTCCATTCTGTGTGATTCTAATCAGCCACTGCGCATATATATTTTGTGTAGTCCTCTAGGAGAGCAGTGTTTTTCTGAAGCTTGATTTGTTTACTTTGAATGATTTGTTCCTTGTTCCTTTGGCCTTTTAATGTGGGTAGTAAGATGTGGATAAAATTTAGGTTTGAATTAGTCATTGTTCTAGCATACTGACATGTATGTAACTGTATTTGATTATAACTGAAATAGATTTGCTGAATTAAAAGTTAGTCTTCAACTGGAAATGACAACTGAACTTCGTTTTAAGCTGCTTGAACACTAATTTTGTTACGGACATGAAAAATACTGTTTTCTTCATAGTAGCTGTACAACTGAATTAAATAGATGGAATTGTTTTTAAAAGCCCAGAAGATGCAAACATGAATTCTAGACTTTTGTAATCGTGAAAAATGTGAATTTACTTACATATGTAATATAAGAGAGTGTGTGGTGTGCATTGAAACTATACAGTAATATGTTGTCGCTTAATGTCATGACTGTTAAACTACTAAGCAGAAAAATGGTATGATCTAAAGCAGCTTAAAAATCTTTCGTGTATTATGGTAAATTATAGATGAAAATTAATACTGAAAAATATTTAGAACTGGATGACATTAGATTAGATGTATAGATAGAAGTAAGCGGTTTCTAAGTCTTTCTCTTATGTTTTGTTTTGTTTCAATTAGTGCGAAGACAAGGCAGGCAGCTCTTGAAGGCATTAAAAATGCCCTGGCTTCAAAAATGCTTTATGAGTTTATTCTGGAAAGAAGAATAACATTAACTGATAGCATCGAACGCTGCCTGAAAAAAGGTAACACCATTATTTTTGAGTCACTGACACAGCTAACATGGACTTTGCTGTCTTTTTTGCAATAACCATTGTTAATGGCCCTGGAGTACTAGCTCACTCTTACAGTGGTGAAAGGATATATCCTGATGATGGTAACTCAGGGGGATTTGTTAGAAACTTTGCTTTTGTGCAAGAACATTGAATTTAGGAAGGATTGGTGTTGGATTGTCATCCTTTTTTGTATCAGAAGAGATGATTGCCATCCTCTTGTCATACAAGAAAGGTTTGAAAGTGTCAGTTGTCAACATAAGGTATAATTTCAAAAGACACCCTACTTCCTTTTCTAAACCTGCAAAAAGTATTGCAGTCATATAGTTCCTTTTCCTTTGCACACACTTAAAACATCTGTTGTACCTGTAAATGATACCATTTTAAGGATAGCCCTTGAAATATTTGAATTCTAGAACTTTGTAGTAGAGATTCTGGAATTTGTGTTAGTATGATGATAGAAGTTTGAAGAATAAAAAGACATCTTAAAGATTAAGTCTAGTATTAGCAGACTTCTGTTTTAGGAACCACCACAGTTAATAAAATGACTCACACCTACCAGTTTACTTATTTTGCCAAGTAAGAACACTATAAACATAATTGCTGTCTATTATTACCACTTTATTAACAAAATCTAGCACCAGAAAATGTAGGGAGCACAGGTTTCTTTAAATTGTGTGAACTTTACTGTCTTTATTTTCCTTATCATGGCTCATGGTGAAAGCTGTATCAGATCCACCCTCTCATTTTACAGAATAAGGGAGGTCTGGGAAAAAGGAGTTGGCTCCAAGCTTCTGCCACTTTTCAGTGGTACAGTTGATGGCAGGGCCAGCTTTTTTGAAATAATACAGTGTCTTTTTAAAGATATTTCAGGGTTGGGGATTTAGCTCAGATGCTAGAGCACTTGCCTAGCAAGCACAAGGCCCTGAGTTCCATCCCCAGCACCCCCGAACCCCCCAAAAAGGTATTTCACATTGAAACTATCCTCCCATAATGATACTTGGACTAGATAGATGACTTAAGAAATTCCATTCCAGTGTGCTTTCTTATACATTTTTAATTTATCAGGTAATTTAGATTTAGTATTTGCCCAAATGCCTCAGCATATACAGTTGTCAAAACAATTAATTTACATTTACTTTTATGTGAATATATTTTCTTTGGTTTTAAAGTATCTCGTATTTTTAATGCCTTACTTTGTTAAAATTTTGGAAGAGAACCCAGAAAAATTACTTTATGGGCTGTGTACCTCTGCAGTACTTTGGGAGATTAATTCAGGGGCTGCTTGAACATCCATGTGTGTGCCTTAAGGAGTCGGAAGGCAGAAAGCAGCATGAAGCACAGTTTATTGAACTTAGGCAGTGCTGCCGTAAGATGAAGACTTATTAATCTCCATTTATAGTAGAGTAAATCTGCTTAGAGAATAGGAGTAAATGATGGTCACTTGGGTAGTTCATGGCAGATCTAGGATTTGACTGATTGTAAAATTGGAGCACTTTAGCTTCACTACGTTTCTACTGTGTATCAAAGCCTAGAGCACAGAAAGGGCTGCATAAAGGGTAGGTACCATTTTGTAATTGAAAAAATTTGGAAATTGCTGTCTAAATTAATCGGCATCCTGACAGTAATTGCTGTGGTGGCATCTTGGCTGCTTTCCTAGGGAAGAGCGATGAGCAGCGTGCAGCCGCAGTGTTGGCTTCTGTTCTTTGTATTGAGCTCGGCCCTGGAATTGAAAGTGAAGAGATTTTAAAAACTCTTGGACCCATCCTGAAGAAAATAATTTGTGATGGGACAGCTAGTATCCAGGCTAGGCAAACTGTAAGTATATGAGTTTTAAGTTTTGTAGTGTCTGTCTAGGTGTGATATACTCAGGCCTAAGTAGATTTTTATTAATACTTTATTCACATTTGTCTTTTAGTTTAGCAAATAGATATGATATGCCAATTGTTTTCTTAGGTTTTCTCATACTCCAAAGAGCATCCTTTGTAGAGTAAATTCCTATGTCTTTGAAATCGAAGATTATTCAGGATTGATTGGAATTTAAAGAAGGAGTCCAGACACTTAATGTTTATTGGGTAGCTATTTTTTTATCCTTAGGTAAAGTGTAGTTTTTTTTTTTTCTTTTTCTTGGCCTCTGTGTCCTACATATGTCCTTATGAAAAAGCTGAATTTGGGTTGATCTGTGAAATCTCTAAGATGCTGGCCTCTGACACATTCATCTCTTTGGGATTTGAAAAAGCTTGCATTCTCTAATACTTTGTAGTTCGGTGGCCATTTAATTTTTATAAGCTTTCTGCTTCTGTGTGCTTATTTCTTGGAAGCTATTTTGCATTTTCATAGTAAAGTCTTCCTTAAAACCAACAAATGTAAGGGTTTTTTGTTTTTGTTTCCTTTGCTTTTGGCAGACTGGAGATCGGACCTAGGTCATTTGCCCTGAGCTATGTCTCCAGCCCCTCCCCATGTGTTTTGAGAGAAAGGGACTTGCAGAGTTGCTGAGTTTTCTGGGCTGGGCTCAAATTTGTAGTCCTCCTGCCTCGGCCTCCCATACTGCTGGGATTATGAGTGTGAGCCACCACTACCAGCTAATACAAGTGTTTTAAAATTTTAAAAACCAGTAGCCATCTTTATGTAGTTTAAAGTTTTTAATGGGGAGAGTCGACTTCTTTATTGTGAATGTTGAAGCTTTTATCTCCATTTTTGAATTAGAGTTGAAGTTTAAAATGATCTAGGCATTGGTGCTGCATATAAGAAGGAAAGAATGAGGTGGTATTCAAAATGCTTTTTAAAGTGGAGAATAAGAAAAATAATCGTTTAAATAATAGACTGTGGAGCTGGAATGCATTTAGAGATTATGACATTCATTTGCACACACTAGCCCCTCCAGTTTTATGAATTAATAAAGGGAAGACCCAAGAGGAACAGAGTCATTTTCCTCAAGTAGTATTGTGAGTTTGGTTGTAGAGCTTGGGCTGAAAACCCACTTCCCTTAACTCGTGGTCTGATATTCTTTCTTTTCTCCTCTCCTTTTACTGTACTTAGAACCTAATACTGTATAGTCAAGTAATGAAGAAAATTTCGCATTGAATTATAGGAATAGATGTAGCATTTAAAAAAATTACATTAATATCTTTTAATTTTTGTTTTTTTAGTGTGCAACTTGCTTTGGTGTTTGCTCTTTTATTGCCACAGATGACATTACTGTAAGTAGAAACCCTTGATCCAGTTATGTGCAATTATTTCTAATTTAGGATTGTTGTCTTACTGCATATTCTTTTCTGTTAGGAGCTGTATTCAACTCTGGATTGTTTGGAGAATATCTTCACCAAGTCGTATCTCAAAGAGAAAGACACTAACGGTATTTGCAGCACCCCTTACACAGTGCTTCATATCAGCTCACTTCTCTCATGGACATTATTACTGACCATATGCCCAATCAACGAAGTGAAGAAACGGCTGGAGATGTATGTATTTTTTTTAGTTCCATATTTTATAGAAACATTAGTTGGCATAACTGGTTGCATTCACATAGTAATGACTAACTGTTTTCTAGGCATTTCCATAAACTTCCAAGCCTCCTTTCTTGTGATGATGTAAACATGAGAATAGCTGCTGGTGAATCTTTGGCACTTCTGTTTGAATTGGCCAGAGAGATGGAGAGTGTAAGTATCTGATGAGCAGAAGAAAATGCTTGTGCCTCAAGGACCATTATCCCGTTGTACTATCACAATTAAGAACTGAAGTTAGGAGGATGGCCAGCTCAGAACCTGGTAGCAGATCGATTGTCCCGCTTCTTGGCACTGGTGATACACTACTTAGAGGCGATAAACTGATAGTAGTTGGTAGAACAATATTTGCACATAGTCATAATGAATTTTTGCTGTCTGTAGAACTGAAGTATAGGGATGGTCTACTCTTCTTGTAGAGTTGTGTGTGGTATAATCTTTCCGGAACTGGTTAGATTTCTCGGATACCTGACACATTAAGGCACTTCAGACATGTGATGATTTGTAGTAAATGCCAGACAAATGGATGAAATATTGAATTGCATAGGTTTGAGATGAACTGAGTTGACTCGTCATTTCACATTGCCTTTTTGTGTGGTGCATGTGCTTTGCAGTTTGCCATCCACTGTCTACCTGCAGGTGGTAGTTCCCATGGCTTGGCTTTTGAAGGTATTTGAGTTTGTGGTAGTTTGACCTGCTGGCCCAATTTGCTTGGTACTATTTCAGCTTCAGCACTGAAAGTCTTGTGTTCAGAAAACCCTTTGTAACAGGCGCTGAATCCGTGGGTACTTACTGTCAATATGATAAATAGAAGAAGAAGGATCCAGTAAGAAAACTCAAATACATGGGTAATAGGCAAATAAGAGCTGTGTATCTAACCTTGAGTTACTTACTAGATACTCTTTAATCCAAGGAGAAAGACAGTATTTCCAGAATGAAACTTTTTCTGCAAATAAAGAAGTTATGTAATCGAATATTTCAGAATAGGATTAATAAGTGTTCTGAGTTATCTGCTGTCTTTAGTCCTTTGCATTCTATTCTAGACCCATACCTTTAAAATGTTGCGGCTCTTAGAATTTGTATGTGTGAAGTATCTGTGTATAGCTCCACTGCCCTCCTTTTTGGAAGGGTAGCAGGTAGGAATGGAAAGTAAGTTAATGGAGTAGCTGATGATTCTCTTTATGTGAAAATTGAACTCAAATTTAGCAATCAGTTTAATTTTACTGAGCTGGTTAATGGTTCCCTAACCTCAAGGCACAGAAAGCAGATGTCCCAGTTTTTAATCTCACATTCCTCTACTCGCTAGAAATGGTAATTTTTTTTCTTTGAAATGCATCTTGAAAGTAATAGTGCAATTTGAATTATACATGTTGAACTTGTTTAAAAGTGTGTAAACATAGCCTGTTACCACTATATACCTTTGTTCCCTGACTTAGGGTTAGGGTAATAAATCATATAGGATAGCCTGGAGAACTCATCCGAATGTGTTTAATGTGATTTAAATCATTGTCTGTGGATAAAAATGAGCTGGTTTGCTGTCTCAGTTACTTTTCTCTTGTTGCTGAGGCAAAATACCTGCCACCCAAAGTTAAGGGAAGAAAGGTTTATTTAGCTCACAGTTTGTGGACGTTTCAATCCACAGTCAGTGGGATCCAAAGCAGGGCAGCGTGGCAGACGGGCAGAAGGCAGCAAGGTAAGCAAGGAGTCCTAAGCAGCTTCTTTCTGCACCTTGTATCTTATCCAGGCTGCTGGGGATTAGGGCGGTGCCAAACCAATCAGTGAGCTGATTTAGTGATGACACATTCTTAATCCCAGCATCACACACTATAGATCCAGCCACCTCTGAAAAAGCCCCACCTATGACTGCATGAGACTTTGGGTAGGCATGAAACATGACATTTATGGACAGAACCTTGTCTTTTTTTTTTTTTTTTTTTGGTGCTGGGGATCGAACTCAGGGCCTTGTGCTTGCAAGGCAAGCATTCTAAACACTGAGCTAAATCCCCAGGCCTTGTCTATTTTTTTTTTAAGTAAACTTTTTACTTGTGTGTAGTGGGGGTAGTTATAGAGTACGTAGGCAGTTGTAGGTGTTTGAAAGTTAATTAAACCAGGGTTGGGAGTTTAGCTCACCGGTAGAGCACTTCCTTAGCAAGCAAGCACAAGGCCCTGAGTTCCATCCCCAGCACCACAAAAAGGAAGAAAGACAATATTTAAACCAGGAGGTTGATGAACTATAGAAGAAGATCTAAAGTAGAGTTATTGCAACAAATGAGTAGTATTCAGTTTATTCAGAGCCTTTTGCTAACATAATTTTGAGATGTTATTAACTTGTAAAGAGCTGACTTAGGTTAGATTTCTCAAAATGAATTAGGTACTGATAACTATGTATTCAGAATTGCAGCCAGGAATTGTTACTCCCTTGTGAGAGCTCTCCTAGTTTACAGTGCGTTTTTGCCATATATCCCAGATTGGTGAGGTTGGACTCTGGAGCCCTGCTGTCTAGGTTCTCATTTCTCCCTGTTAGTTAGATGATGTTCAGAACTTCTCTGTGCCTCACTCACTATCTTTTAAATGGAGAAAACAATAGCAACTACTGCATAGAGTTGTTGAGAATACAAGGGTACGCTGTAAGTGGTAACCATTACTGAAATACTTGATGGAATTGAGTGTTACCTTTGTACCCTCCAGCAGGAGTCTACTGGTGGCCTTAACAAGAACTCTAGGGAAGCTTTAAAAGAGGCTGCTAGGCGGACAGAATTATAGTTCATGGAGCATGTGATGTGCTGCCGCAAGCCTGACTCAGGAAAATCCAGAAATGCGAAGTATTCCCCAGTTCTCCTATCCCCAGTTCACCTGGCCTGATGGGAAATACTACAGTGTGGAAAGACAGAAAAATATAATCCAAGACTAACAGCATACGCTCCTCATACTAAATCTGATGTCCCTTAGGTGTTAACTTTAGAAGGAGCGATGGGAGCAGTTTTCTTGCTGCTTACCTTTGTTTGTAGGATAACTAACCCTATATAAAAATGTTTCCATACCTTGACAAAGGTATTCCATGGTTAACAGGAATTGAAAGCAGTAAGTCTTTGTGCTTACAGAGTCAGATCAAACCATTCTAGAGATGTTTAGCACTTTGCAGGGAATTGGGAAGGGATCCAATTCTATTTTAATGTTGGACTTCCATAGGACTTTTGTTTCTTTTTTTTTTTTTCAGTGCTGAGGATCAAGCCTCACAGGTGCTAGGCAGTCACTTAGAATAGCTATTCAAGACCAACTTACTTCATTTTGTTTGGTTAGTGCTCCACTGAGTTCTGTATGGAAATGCTAGTTTTGAGAATGACTTCTTGTGACCTTAAGCATTTCACCCTGTCTACATTCTTCTAAAAGTTGCTTTGTTTTGTTTTGTCTTTGAGACAGGGTCTCACCATGTTGCCCAAGCTGGCCTTGAACTTGAAGGTCCTCCTTTCTCAGCCTTCTGAGTAGCTGGGGTTACAAGCATGTACCACTGTGCCAGGCCCTTTCAATAGTTTCCTGTGGCTTCATTTCATCCTAATTATCCTGAACTTTTGAAAACTAAACCTTTAATTTATGATAGTTGTTACTTTGGCATGAAATAATTGTGTTCAGCTGAGTAGTTTGTCAAATTTATATTGTCTTAGATTGAATTGACTACATCAGAACAGTAAGAGCCATCATATATTTATGGATGGTTGTGTACTGTTTTTATACATGTTTAATATTTCACTTAATCTTTATAATAAACCTGTGAGATGCAGCTGGTGTTAACCAGTTCCATTTTATTTAAGATGAACCTGAGGCACAGATTGCTAATGTAATTATACCCAAGGTGGTCTAAGTGGCAGATGCTCAGGATTCAAACTTAGCTGTTTTTACTGCACAACCCAAGTTTTATGTGACATTAATCTGCCTCATTATGTAGGTGTATTTGCTACTCAATTTTTTTTTAAAAAAAGTTCTATTTATATAAAATCTTCTAAATCTGGAATAGTTCGTGTTTCTTGGGCAATTTGTACTTATTGTCTTATTTAATGCTTGAACCATTTTGCAGGAGGGTGGATATTTTCTTTTTAAGATGATAAAACAGGTTCACAATTGCCAGACTTAGTAGGTATGTACTACATTTGAAATTCTAATCCAGGACTTTGACCACCTTCTATAATAATGACTGTGCTGTTTTCTTTGCATTATCGATAGGAGTTAAGATGCTTGTTTGTATCTCTGGAGCCCATTCTTTGTCCCAGAGCATACAGTTTTATTCTTCCTTCCTATTTTTTTTTAATATTATATGCCCAAATGCTTTATGGAGTCTTTTTCCTAAAATATTAGACATTTCTTTTTCCAAATTTTAGTACTTTACTGCTGTGAACTGGATTGAGTGTTTTCCATTGCTAAGATCATACTGGAGTTTCTCAGCCTTAGCACTGTGATATTTTGGGCTGGATGAGGTTTTGTGGTGGGGGAGCCAAGGGTTGTCCTCCGTGTTGGAGGATGTTCAGCAACATCCTGGCCTCTACCTGCTGGATGCTAGTAGTACCTCTTTCCCCCATTATGACCAGATGTCTCCAAATGTCCCTTGGGAAGTAAAATCATCCCCATTTGGAATGACTGGCAGTGGTTTTCCATTCTTAAAACCAGTTAGGTAACAGTAGAATTTTGGTTTATTCATCTATGTAATAGATTTTTAAATCTTTAAACATTTTTTTATTTTGGATACTCTTATAAAAGAATGAGTAGTGATTAAGTAAGAAACTGTCAGTCCTTGAAACACACTTATTTTTTAAATAAAGCTATTATGTAATGATGGAACCAGACTTACTGGAATGTAAATATAAAGATCAACATAACTGATCTGTATTAATACTTGTGTTGCATCTTATTAATCAGTGTTGTCTCTAGACATAGGTTAAATTGGCACATTTGAGAGAAACATTGCCGGAGCAGTTCAGAATATGGAATCTGAACTACTAATGATAAGACAAATTTTATATATTTCAAAGCAAAACTCTTCCTCTAATTTTAAGCTTACTTTCCAACAGTATAGTAATCTATTTAATTTTGAGATTAGGTAATTATGTATACATTTCTAAGAATATCAGGAATACGAACTACTTATTTTAATAGAATAAATTAAATGATTATTATATCTCCTGCAAAAAACCATCAGATAGAAACAACTAGACCTCGAGATTGCTCATCTTCTAGTTTCTTAGTAAGAAATACTGGCTGTAGTTTCAGACAGCTAAATACGTGAATCATCTGGGAGTCTGGTCTGGCCTTTTTTTGGCGGTGGTGGTACTGGGTGAGTGAACCCAGGCCTCCGCTCTGAGCTAGGTCCCCCGTAGCCTTTCTACTCTTTAAGAGACAAGGGCTTGCTGAGTTGCCCCGGGCCGGGCTTGTGCTTTCAGTCCTCTTGCCTCAACCTCGCAAAGTGCCAGGAGAAGCCAAGGCTGTTCTTTGTTTACTCTAGAGCTTGTTAAAGAAGAAACCAGGAATCCGTAAAACAAACTTGCTTCTCTTTTCTTGCCCAGGACTTTTTTTATGAAGACATAGAATCTTTGACCCAGGTTCTGAGGGCTTTGGCTACAGATGGAAATAAACACCGGGCCAAAGTGGACAAGAGAAAGCAGCGGTCCGTGTTCAGAGATGTCCTGAGGGCGGTCGAGGTAACCCTCTTAAATACTATAATAACTACTTATTTTGAAATTAATTGTTTTAGGCTCAACTTGACAGTTGGGTCATTTTGCTGGTTGAATTTCATCAAGACCAAGTGACGCTGGGGATTGAATCCAGGGCCTTTGCACTGAGCTACATCCCCAGCCCTTTTGAGTTTTTATTTTGAGACACAGTCTCGCTAAGTTTCCCGGGTGGGACTTGAACATGCAGTTGTCCAGCCTCAGCCTCCTGAAGTGCCGGGATTACAGGCATGTGCCCCTGCACTTGGCTCCATGCAGATTTTTCACATCATAAGTGAAGAATTTTTCTGCCCTCTCCAGCCTCTCCTGCCCTCTCCTCCTCAGCTCAGGGTTGAAAGTACCTGCCCTGCTCTTCCGTTGGGCTCCCATTCTCCACCCTCTGCCTGATGTGCTTGCCAAAGAAAGGCCTCACCTCAGCCATGCGAGGTGCTCTGGTCTCTCTCTGACTTGAACTCCGAATTCGGCTCTTTGGGAGGTCCCTGCTTTCTTGATGGATCTTTAAAATGCAGGCTGCTCAGCTTCCAGAGAGAATTACACCTTTTAGGTGTCACAGTGATTGCCACATCATTTCTATTTATCCAGAACCTTTCTCGAAGCTCATGTAGTCCTTAAATCCACACACATTTAATATATTAGGTGCTTTATCATACAGTTTCCTTATTTCGGTTCCATTGTAACTTTTAGGCAGTAGAATTACTTCTTTTTAAGGAAAAACAAATATTAAAGGCATCTGTAATCCAGCACTCTGGGAAGCTTAAGCAGGAGGATCACAAATTCGAGCCCAGCCTGTACAACTTAGTGACTTAGCAAGACCCTGTGTCAAAAAATAAAAAAGGGTTGGGGAGGTAGCTTAGTGTGAAGGCCCTGGTTTCAGTCCTCAGTACAAAAACAAAACAGTTAAATAGCAAAACTGAACTCGATCCCCACAGTACTGTGCTTTTTCATCAGGGCCAAGTGCTGCGTGTAGGTCACATGAGAGGGAATGGAACATCTCATTAGATCTGTAGTTGGGTCATTGGTGATTTTTCTAAGAGCAGTGTCCATACAAAGACTTTCTTCCAGCCTGAAGGTCTTAAGCCTCAGGTGTTGGGGTTGGTGGGAACAGATGATGTTTAATTGCTTGTCTCTTACCTAGCTGGTGCCCTGATTAAGTGGCAAGATTAAGTGAAATGATAGTAACAGGTACTATATATTGGGCACTTACTCAGTCCCAAGTGTTGTGGTAAGCACTTAATGTTCATTTGTTCAAAACCTCCTAATAACTAGATAATGTAGGATCTGGTAGGTCTCACCCCTTGCCTTTACTGACTTCCGCCATCCCAGACCAGTAGGCCTATTTTTCAAGTTCCTTGAGTGCTTTAGAAATTTTAAAGTGTTCACAGCATAGGAGCCTGGTTTTGTCATTCATATGTATTCAAATTCATTTGTGTCTTTAGATTATACAGTTAGACAAATTCTACATCCTTACACGTAGGCTAGTCATTCCAAGTCTTTCCACATCTCAGCTGTGGAAGAATCAGTTTAAAATAGTGTTCATTTATCTCATATATCTGTGTGTTTGGAAATTGTGTTTATGTAAAATCTTTCTGGGCCATTTTCATACTTGTGATTATTTTGTCTCTTGCATTGTCTAGGAGCGGGATTTTCCAACAGAAACTGTTAAATTTGGTCCTGAACGCATGTATATTGACACCTGGGTCAAAAAACACACCTATGACACTTTTAAAGAGATTCTTGGATCAGGGATGCAGTACCACCTGCAAGTGAGTAACATTTCTGTACATTTGCTTAAGAAACTGTCTTGAATGTAGGTCACTGAAAACAGTAAATTTGTTTTTGAATGTGAGATTGAATAAATGAAACTTTATTTTTGTATTGTATAAGTGTGCTGGAATGATTGATATTTTTGATGAAAGCAAATAGCTTCACATGGCTTTCTGGGATTCAAGGCATTAGAAAACAATTTGCTGTCATACTGAGAAACAGCAAATAAGTGATAGGTTCATATTTATAGGTTGCACAGAACTTCTGTAAATCAGATGCACTTGATGTAGTGAGGTATGATATTTAATATCGAGCCTTATCTTGCCTTTTTCTTTCATGTAAGTCAAATGAATTCCTTCGCAACGTGTTTGAACTTGGACCCCCAGTGATGCTTGATGCTGCAATGCTTAAAACAATGAAGATTTCTCGTTTTGAAAGGGTAGGTTTTTGGTTTTGTTCATAATAGAATTAAGCACTCCAAAATAATGGAGGTAAGGCTTTGATTCTGCCTGGTGGTAGGAACTTTGCTGTGTCTCCTGATACTTGGAATTTTAGTCTAACATGAAGTAATTGTGCTAAAGGTGCAGAAGCTTTATTTTACTTAGTCCGTGGGGGATTTAATTAAATAAAAATCTATTATCCATAACCATATTACTTCAGTATAGGAATTATTTTTGAGTGTTACAAAGTTCCTTTTGTATGAGATTTTTATTCAGGTAGGAGTTACATAGGAGACTATTTTGAAGTGTGCCGTTCAGTTATATTTGTTACATTCATGGCCTTGAGCGACCATCACCTGTATCTACTTCCAGAACATTTTCTTCACCTTCAGAAGTGAACCTTTTACACAAAAGCAGCCTCCCCCCGCCCCCGTTCCTCCCAGCCAGTGGCAAGCACTAATCTGTACTCTGTCTCTGGATTTACCAATTCTGGATTTTTTGTATAGATTAAATTACAACATGTTGCCTTTTGTGTTTGCCTTTTTCCACTTAGCATAATGTTGTCAACGTCTGTCCACGTTATAGCATGTATCTGAACTTCATTCCTTTTTGTGGTTGGGTAGTGTTCCATTTATATGGCTATACCAGGTTTTGTTTATACATTTATCTAAATCGATTTAGGCCTTATCTGTCTTTTGGCCATCGTGAATAGTGCCACTGTGAACATGTACATACAAATTTTTATTTGAAAGCTTTCAGTGTTGGAGGGGTGTATTCCTGGGGGTAGAATTTCTTGGCCATTTGATAATTGTGTATTGAACTTTTTGAGGAGCCATCAAACTTAGCCATAGCTGCTGCACCATTTTACATCAGTACCCTCAGTGCTTACAGATTCTACTCTGTCCAGTCGCCATCAGCATTTGTTACTCATTTTTAGTTCTTATTTATAGCAATCTTAATGGATGTGAAGTGCTTAATTATATTTTTGTTGAGCTTTTATATTTAATTACTGATATGGTCATATTCGTAGGTATTTAAAAGTTTCTGGTAAAATTAAGTGTTTTTACATTGTGTTTTTTTCTTTTGTATTATTTCTTCTGCATAGAAATACAGGGTCAAATGAAAACATTTGATAGATTTTGCCAAATGGCTTTTTGACATTCATTTTTAATTGCTTCCAGCAGTGAGTGAACACATGTTGCTGTTATACACAGACTTGACAGCAATAGGTTTAGTGATTATAAGATTATTAATAGCTGGGCGTGGTTGCACATGCCTATAATCCTGGTACTTGGGAGGCCGAGGCAGGAGGATTCTCAGGTCATGGTCAATTTGGGCTATACAGTGAGTTCAAAAGCCGGCCAGGATTGTATAATGAAACTCCATCTCAAAACAAAGAAAGAAAATTTAATGTGATATTGAAATGGCACCCCATCACCATTTTAGTTGACAACTGATTAGGACTTTTTTTTTCACATTGGTCATGATTAATTAATGCTCATGTTTACCATCCTTGGTTAGAATTTACTTAGTAGTTACATGTTTGGCTCATAATTTTCTTATATAGAATAGCCATCAACTGTATTGTTAATTTTCTCCCTCATTCTTTGTGTGTGTTTTATAAATATTTAAAATATCGGGGGCTGGGGATTTAGCTCAGTGATTAGAGTGCTTGCCTTGTAAGCACAAGGGCCTGAGTTCGATCCCCGGCACCACAAAAAAAAAAAAAAAATATCGACAGGGTCAGATTAATTAATTTCTTTTGTGATTTTTATCTCTTTTGTAAAAAATATCTTAAGTATTTTCCTTTTCTTGATTTCAGCATTTATATAATTCTGCAGCTTTCAAAGCACGGACAAAAGCTCGAAGCAAATGTCGCGATAAGAGAGCAGATGTTGGAGAATTCTTCTAAGTTTTTAGCACTTAATGTCTGTTTTCTAATTTCTTTTCCTATTTTTAATATATATAAGCCTTAGAGACTGTTTTTATCTTGGGTCAAGTTATATCATTTTTGTAGTGGGGTGGATTATATAACTTAATGTACAGTATTGTAAATGATGAGCTCTGATTATTGACTTTTCTCTAAATATAATCAGTAAACATGAATTTAGTGTAATATTTAGTTGATTCTATTTAAGAAGAAGCAAAAAGATGGTATTTTACTTGATTTCAGGTTGAAAGGATTTGATTTCTTATACTGTGGTTGTCAAAAATATTGGAGGTTTTAATGATACACATGCAAGATAATTAACTTAATCTTAAATTTGAGTTTTGGGTACAGTTGTTAGAAGCTAGTTCCTCAGGAAAAGCTGCTGTATTTGAAATTTTAAATGGAATGTAGCTATTTCACTTTTGTCACTGAGACTAAGAAAGGAATTACACACTAGAATTTGCAAGAACCGTTCATTTCAGCTGCTAGGAATTCGTGGTAAAAGTTAACCTGGGCCGGAAAGGTTGCCGATCTGAACCTCTCAGGACAGTAACACTTTTTATCTGCTGCGGAACTTTATTCTTATCACTTGGAAATAAAGATCTTTTCACACTGAAAGTGCTTCTTTTCTCATAAAAGAAACATTTATAACTTAGGGGTGTTCAGAATACTCAAGCCCGTAGGAATGTTGTATGTTTGAAAACTTTAAAATGAAATGCGGTGTAGCAATGTAAAATTGGGAATCAAGTTACTGACTTTAAAGAATATTTCTGTTTTCGTTGCCTTTTTGAGGCTTTTTTCTTTTAATGAAAAGCTGTAAGCTTTTTGGCAGTGTATTGAAGTTTTATTATTAAACTCAAGCTTAAATAATACGTGCAGTTTAGAATCCATAGACTTATTTTCTTGCTGTAGAGAACAGTTGAGAGACGGGAAGCATATACTACAAGTACCAAAATCGCTTCTGATATTTTCCCTGCATGAGATTTCTTCCTCTTCCTCCCTCTCCCCACAACTCCTGGAAGTGCTGACTACCTGCTAGGTGCAGATGCTTGGCTGGCTTATGGCATCACAGTCACTTTGATCCAGCACAGTGGGAGACTTGAATTTGTGTGTTGTCACTTTATATCCCAGGTGGCCCAAGTCCATGGAGAAGACACTGCAGAAATAGTGGGTTTTTCCTAAATTTTCCGTAAGAATGAATTTTTACTAAAGTCACAATTTAATAGAACTTCTAGCTTTGTAAGGCAAAGAGCCCTCTGCTCAGTCCTTTTCCATCCCAGGAGGCGTTCAGCTTCAATAATTCTTTCTAGCACCCCAATTTCATGTTTCTAAGTAATAAGCTTATATAGCTGTTTCTTAGTTTATTGTTTTTAGATATTTGTCAGTGTCCTATTATGACAAGTGAAGATTTTTTTTTTTTCCTTTTTACTCTGGTACATTCTTTGGTTAAATCAACATCATTTGCATAATTTTGACCATACTTAGGTTTTCACTCCTGAACTAATTTATTGTACTTGTGTTTTTATTCACAGAACATATTGTTCTGGAGTTAATAATTATCTTTTTTTTGACTTTATGTGAACACCACTAGTTCTTCCCAAGCAGTACTAAGTAAATTTGTAGAACTCTTTGTTTTGTGGTACGCTAGTTCTCTCCTCCAAGTGTCCAGCTGTTCTGAAAGTCACTGTTACCCTGGGGTGTTTTCCTCTAGTTGGGCCCCACATTTCCTGGACCCCTGTCTTTACCATACTTTTTAGAGTGCTTCCTTCAGTAGTTTCTTGGGAATGAATAGATAAGTGGTACGGTATCTTAAGGCTTCATATTTCTACAAGGTAATTTGCCTGGTATGTGCAATTATAGGTAGAAAATCAAATTCAGGATTTAAAAAAATGATGAAAGTCTGAATTCAGAATTTTGAAAGTATTGCTATATACTCCTAATTGGCACAGTTTTGAGACTTGGTACATTTTTTATTTCTGTTCCATCTTAACTTTCTTTTGCTCTTAAAAAATCTCTCTGTAGTAATCTAAAAATTGCATGATACTATGCTTTGGTGGGCTTGACAGTCTGAAAAGTATTTTCAGGTTCGCTTATCTTTTTGCTGTTCTCCCTACCGCTTTTTCTTTGATGTGAAACTGCATGAGATGCTGGAGCCTGAAATTGAGCCTCAGGCCTTGTTTTTTTCTGATTCTTTCTGGGACATTGCCTTAACACAATTCTCCATTCTTTATATTGGATTTTAATTTTGGATAACATTAGATTACCTGCCTTTGTTATGCTGTACGCTTTTGCCTCCAGGTCTTAAACCTGATGAAATTCTGCAGGATCATTCAGCTTCCTCGTCAGCGAGAGTCTTACTAAAGACTAAAGCACGCCCCATTCTTCCCCTGATGAGTACATGTATTAAACTCTTCAGAAAATTTGCCTCCTATTTTCATTTTTGTGGTTTTGTAATTTTTATTCGTCTTGTGACTTTTTGCCAGGGTTTTGGGAAAAACATAAAGAGTTGTACTTTCCTGTTGCTGGGACAAAGTACCTGGCTCCCACACCCTGAAGGAAAAGTTTAATTTGGCTTACAGATGTGAGAAATTCAAACCACGGTTGGCTGGCTTCAAGGCAGAAGCATGGGGAAGGGCGTCGCAGCCAGGAAGCAGAGCAGGGAGGAGCTAGGGTACACCTGCAGTGATCCCCTCTTCCAACCCGGCCCTACCTCCAGACAGCACCGTCAGCTGTGATGTCAGCACCCCGCGATCCAGTTGCCTTCCCTCAGCTTCTGAACATGAGACTTCATGGGGAGAAAAATCATGAGTTTGCATTCAGAAGACTTTTTAAGGAAATTGACAGGTAGTTGCTGGGAGGTCGATGTGTAACAGTGCTAAGTGTTCTTGAAAGTAAAAAGATGCTGTGATAAGACTTGGATTTGAAATGGTCCCTGCCTAATTAAGAATTTTGAAGCAATATCTTTGATGGCATTTGGTGAATTTCCTAAGAATTGAACCTAGATGATACCCTGAGATAGAATATTTGAAACAAAAATACCAGAAATATTTGAAAATATCCCCAGATCAAACAATTTGTGAGAGTATTTTCTTCAGATGCACAGTGGATGAGATGAAATAGGTTTTCTTTGTTCTTCAGTGGTTTTCTAGAAATGTAGTTGAAAGCAAGTCTCATCCTCACTGATGTTAAATTGCATTCAGATTTCATCTCTGCCCCTTAATGACTTGTGTCTTTGACAACTAAGTTTCTTAGTCTCCCTGTTTCTCATATCTGAGGGGACATTAATACTTCAGAGGGGCTATAAAGTTACAAGAGAGGAAAAAACAAATGATTGAAAGTGAGGCAGTGAGGGCTGGCTTTGTGGCTCTGTTAGAGCACTTGGCAGCACGTGTGAGGCCCAATCCCAAGTGTGAGGGTGACAATGAGGCGGTTACTGCATTTCCTGAGTACAGAAAGGATGTGCAAAAACTCACAGAAGCAGCCTTTCAAAATGATGGTTAGAAGTACTTTCACTGGAAGGGGGTCGGTAGCTGTGGGAAGAAACGCCTGTGTTCGTGGCGACTTGGTAGGTCTAGGAGTCTCCTGCCCTGCTGTAGTTTGAATCTTGCCTGTCCCCCAAGGCCCATGTGTTAAAGCAGGGGTCTCGAGCACCCCACCCTTAGGAACAAGACCAGATAGTTTGGCAGGGTGAGCCAGTGAAGTTTCATCTGTGTTTACAACTGCTCCCTGTTCTGGCATCACCCCCCGAGCGCTGGCTCCCGTCAGATCGAGGGGCAAAGTTGTAGGAGCATGAGCCCCGATGTGAACTGCACATGCAAACGATCTAGGTTGGGTGCACCTTGGGAGACTCTAACCCCAAAACCACGCTTTCCCTTGTCTGTAGAAAAGTTCTCTTCCATGAGCCCAGTCCCTGGTGCCAAAGACGTTGGGAACTGCTATGCTACAGGCTTGGTGACCGGCCCATGCTACCACCGGGAGGGGTCCTGGCTGAAGGAAGTTAGATCACTGCTGGGTGCCCTTGGAGGGCAGATGGCGACCCCGGCCCCTTCCTCCCTCGCTGTGTGCTTCCTGGCTGCCGCAAGGCACATCACTTCCTTTGCCACGTGCTTTGATGCCCCTTGTCACAGGCCTGGAGGCAGCAGGGCCAAGTGACCGTGGACTGCGACCTCTGCAGCTCTGCCAAGATAACCCTTGCTTTCCTCTCTAAAAGTTGATTAGTTCTGGTGTTTTGTCGTAGTAACGAATCACCCTAGTTACGATGTCACAACTGTGCTCTCTCTGTATTGCCGTTTTCAGGCTGGGCCGGAGTCCTTGCCGGATAAGTGTTAGAGCGGCAGCTCCTGCCTGCTGCAGGATATTCATGTGCTGACGCATACTGTGACACAAGTGCTGGAAATGCGGTGTCAGTTTACAGTCTCCTGGCCGAATATGAGCC
This sequence comes from Hystrix cristata, assembly GCA_004026905.1. Lineage (NCBI taxonomy): Eukaryota > Metazoa > Chordata > Mammalia > Rodentia > Hystricidae > Hystrix > Hystrix cristata. The sequence continues at coordinate 54,420 of PVJO010005256.1, forward strand.
GCCTTCACTTTAGTCTAATAAGAATCTCATCAGTAACCAGCTGAATCAGGGCTTGTTTTTTTTTTGTTGTTGTCATTTTAAGGCGTAGTTGTAGTCATGAATTTACTGAAAACCTTAGACGTGGGAAAAGCCAGTATTTGGAATCTTACATTGCTTGGCTAAATTAACACTAAATACAGACCACAGTTTTGTGCTAGTGTTTATGGGCCTCGTGGGAGCACTTGTGTGCTGAAGGCAGGCAAAGAAAGAACTACAAAATTTGCAGGCAGAAAGTTTCGTTTTTGCTCCTGAGTAACTAGTTGCTTTTTCCTGGTAATCAAGTAATCAAAGCTCATATTTTTGTAAGTAATTTGCATGCTATTGCTCTATTGAGACTAAATCAATATGATTCTTGAATCTGGCAAGTCTTTGTTGCATGTGCTCCATGCTTTTAACCTCTGATAAAAATTATTTAAGCTTTATTTTAAAAACTACTTCCTGAATGTGGAGAGGCACTGACTCTGAACTAGAATTATAGAGCAAATTACCATGACTCACTCAGTAAACCTTATTAACTTTGAATTAAGCCTGTTGTAACAATTCTGATTTGTGGCAAGCGTTGTTGATATGACTTATTTTTGTGGTTGATACCAGGTACCTGTTGCGGGGGGAATAAAGTACAAAGTGTTTTTCATAGACAGCTGCATTTGTCAGAGTATTTATTTGTAGGTAGTCAAATAATTCGTAAGTGACAAAAAGAATCAGCTGTTAGTGGTAATTTAAGCCAGAAGAAAATGAAATTACTTACATGTTTCCACTGAAGGCATTAGAAAGGGTTCTGTTAAAAGGATGCTGCTTTAGCCAATCTTAGTGAATAAGCAGACTTGAATAGCAGAGTTAGGAAAGAAGATCAAGTTAGTGTGATGCAGAATTGCTAGTAACACTGATTTCTCTGGCCTTGTTGGTTGTTCCCAGATGTCCCTATTTGGAGATGCCAAAGATAGCAACCACTGGGTGTCAGACAGCTGTGGGTCCTGGCTTTCCAGCCATGTGATCTGGTATTCATTTACTAGCAGAGTCATTTGCCTCTTGGTAGCCATTAGCAGACCCAACTCAGTCTTCTCTGTTACTTCTTTATTTTCTATTTGCATGTTTCAGTTCGTTTTAAAAAATATATTGAAGTATCATCTACTACTTACATTGTAAGTACTTTACCCAAAGAAGAAATTTTCTTTGAGAGCTCTTTAGAGCCCTCTCTAGATTGTTGTCTTTGATTTTTTGGAATCACCTTTTGACTAAGTGGCAAGGCGAGTAATTTGAAGATTTTTTTAGCTGTCAATTTTTCAGCTATGATTTATAGCTAGTAAGCCTCACCAATTAAGCCTCAGTATGAGAGGTAAGCAATAGCAGTACATTCCTGACGGGGAAGCTAAAGCTCAAGCATACTAAGTCAGAGATACCAAAATGAACCATGTGTCCGTTGCCAAGCCTAAAATAGAAGGCTTGTTGGGAATGAGGATCCTGTAATGTAACATAGCCTCTTTTCATGGTCAATTATTAGTGGTTGGGATAATGATGCATAAAGAAATGATAAACTATAAAACATTTCTGGAAGAATGGTTCGGGAATCTCTGAGCAGGCATCAGTAAATACTTGGGGGCTTGTTTTTTTCTGCAAAGGAATAGGATTTTGTCTCTAAGGCTCTTTTACTCTGTGGCTGCTTCTACTGCTTTTGCTTTGTAATTTTATTAAATCAAGTTGTTTGTTCTCTTACGGATGCGCTGTGAAGTGTATTTTGGAATTCAGTAATGTCAGTAAAGTGCTCCAGTAGTGTCTCACTTAAAATACTCAGGGAATTGTGTTCTTGTTAATTAAAGTTTCAGGGTAACCCAAACATACTTTTTAGTTTTAACTCCGAATTTTTTTTTTTTTTAATTAGCCCATTTTTTTTTTTTTTTTTTTTTTTAACCTCAGTTGTGTTTCTTAACTAGGGTTTCTGGAAGCACTTTTTCCACAAGCACCAGTCGGTGGTAGGTATTACTGGAAAATTGCTGAAATTGGTTTGATATTTTATGAGAGAGTTTCAGATGCTTAGTAAACAGCTGATACTTTTTTTCAGATCTTGTCTAGATGTTTATTTTTTTTCTCCTAAATTCAGTTTGCCCTAACTCCAGTTATAATCTTCTTCGTTCTGTAGCTGGGTATTAAAGGAGCTTTTTTAAAAAAAATGCTAACAGGAAGTAAATAGTGTGTTGCCATTTCCAGGCAGGCACAGTATTTATTGCATTGACTTTACTGGAGTCCAAATAGATGTCACATGGGGATTTTTACCCTGAATCTTACTTCTGTTAGTATATCTGTTACTAACTGCCTCAAATTCTTTTTTTTAAAAAAAATAGGTTTAAATCCTAAATAAATATTTTAGATGTTCCAACAGAATAACACAAGTCCCTGACTTCTCAGCCTGCACAGGGCATTGAGTAGAATTGGTCCCTACCCTAAAAGTTTTCAGTCTATTGAAGAAGTCAAAGATGTAAGCAAACGAATACAATAAAATGCTCTAGATGTTCTGATAGACTATGAGTGTACAGTATCCAGCAAGGACACAAAGGGAAGAGATTGGTTCTCAAGAAAGTTATGTTGGCATTGAATTTTGAAAGAGGATTAGGGAGGGGTGGGAAAGAAAGGTCACCTAAAGGAAGACTGACAAACAAGAGCTGAACAAGAGCCTGTTTCTGGCTTTGCTCCTGGCCAAATGCAGGGTCTTGGGCATAGGGCTTCAATGTCCTCCCTTTGTGGAAAGGGTGGGACTAAAGCCTGGCTGTCTTAGTTACTTTCCCCTTGCTGGAACAAAATGCCCGACACCCACAGTTTAAAGGAGGAGAGGTTTATATTGGCTCCTGGCTTCAGTCCATGGTGAGTGTGCCTTAGAGGGGTCTATTCTTGTCCCCAGCCCTTCTCTTCTGTCTCTACTTGGCTGCCATGGGCTAAGCACCTTTTCTTCCACCATGCCGCTCTACCGTCTTGCTTCTGGCTCGGAAACACCCAGCAACCCCCCTACAGCCAGGCCCCGCCTACCAACGGTGTTCACTTCTGAACTCATCGAAGAATGAAGCCACTTATGAGTACAGTGCACATGAGAATTTGGCGGGACACTTTAGATCTAAACCATAACAATAGCTGAAATCCTTTACAGACCAGAAAAATCCAGTATCATCACTAGTTGCATTTTATGAAAAGATGACCATGAAAAAGAAGGCTTTTTAGTCATTGGAATTTTTCTTTCTAGAAACTTCTTTTCACATAGTTAAATGGCCACTAGATCTCTGTTATGCTAGAGAGACATCTTGTATGGGCCTTTTTTAATGTATTCAGGCTTTTCAGTGTTGAGGTTTTGCTGTTATAAGAGAGTATTTCTTTAAATTTAAACCTCAACATAAAATGCTTATTAGAGAGATGACCTCAGTCTGAGGGGAGCAGGTAGAGGAGACTCAGAGCTCGTAGCATTTGGCAGGATTCTCTCTACAACGTTAAAGTTTGCTTCAATACCAGCCAACATCTCATGGCCAAAGAGTACATTTGAGCATAAGGACTCATGCCTTAATAAGGAGAATATAAATTAACAATGTTGTGTTAAAACCTTATATAATTATAATGGTCCACAGTAATATTTTTTTCTTTTTGAACCTTTACGGCCACGGGCCGACTGGCTTCATTTTGTCCTTATATGTATATATAGTCTTCTTGCACAAAGGAGTTGAGGCATCTCTCCATTATGTGAAAAGTGTGATAAAAGTGGGAAAAAATTAAATCAATTACAAAATAAAGAATAGACTCACAGAAAATAAGGTAGAATTAAGTCTGAGGAGGAGAAAAGAGCATATGCAAGTGAGCAGATTATAAACAGCTATACCATTCTTAAAATTGGGCCACACATTTCACTCCAAGCTTCCTTGCTAGCAAAGCCAAAAGAATAATTACAAAGTTGTCCACCAAAGGAAGCATTTTCTTCTGGGTGGGCAAAGTTTTCTAGACCTAAGCTTAGTTGAAATAGCCTTTGTCGGTGATGCATCTGCCTGCCCAGCTTCCTGCTGGCTCTGGCTCTGGTTGAGCTCCACATCCCAGCCTCTTATTTAATGTTAGCATTTTCTTCCAGGGACAATGAATCATTCTTTCCAGGACACTGCCTCTCATAGCATACATGAAGATGGAAAGCTGTATGTCGTGGATTCCATAAATGACTTAAACAAGCTAAACCTCTGTCCTGCCGGATCGCAACATCTATTCTGTATGTGTGCCCCCATTGGCTTGTCACCCCCTCCTGGCTTCTAGGCTGTCTGAAAATAGCAGAGGCCACCTTGGATGTGTGGGTGTGGTGGGGCGGGCTAGCATTAGCAATAGAATGGCACTGGAAATGATATTTAGCATTAGCAATTGCTTTTGTTCTCTGAATACTTCCTAGGATTATTGGGTTTCCCAGTTCCTAAGCGAGATTCGAACTCTTGTCTTCAAAAATTCTGAGAAAGTCCTGTGGAGTCTCTGTCCCTGGGAAAGGGTGGAGCCTACAGAGCGGACTCTGGATGCTGGCGCAGGCCTCTTTTCTGTTGCTGTGCCTATCAGGACCACAGCTAGGTCCCTGTGAATGTCCACTTTCCCTCAGGGGCCTTATTTCATAGTGGATTTATGAGAAAATGCTCAACACATTCACCAGTTTTGTTTTTTAAAGTTCTGTTGGGAAAAAAAAATTAATGTCATTTTCTACTTACAAATTTCCCAATTAAAGGTTTAGAAAAAGATGTATGTGTGTGTGTGTGGGTGCAACACAAATCTGTTAAATACTAAATATGTAGCTTGCTCCTTAAATATTATAAATAAGTTCCATCAGATCCTTCTGAGCCCCATCTTTTCCAGCTGAAGCCCTGATGTTCAAACACAGGTTGCCTACTCGCCACTTACTTCACACGCACTCAAACTTATGGTCTCTGTCATTCTCCTAAATCCTGAGTCCATGTTTTTCTTGTCATTTTAGTAGGTTCAGACCTTCATCTGTTTTTATTGCTGGCAGACTCAATGAATGTGTTTAGACGTCAGCCTATGCTATTGCTTTGATTAAGAAGCAAAGCTATTGAGGGAGGTGATGTAGGAACTACCCACAAGGCATGGGGCATAAACCACCCATCGGTCTGTACAAGTAGCACAATATGTGAGACCAATTCAAAGTGGGATGTACAAGAAAGTAATTCGGTGACCTCCGCTGCCCCCATCTGACTATAATTAGGCATGTAGGCCTTACAAAATGGTGGCTAGATGCAGACAATTCAAAGTCTGGTGAAGGAAGCTACCGTGAAACTTTGACAAGAACTTTGCTTCCAGAGCATATCCATCCTGAAAATAAGATGCCAAAGCACAGCAGAACCTCTTTTGTTTGTATTGATGTAGGCATAATTGATTATTTCTATAATAAAAAGAGATGCTTGAAAGGTACCCTCCAGTACTCAGTCTTCTACCAAGGGTAGGTGGCCCTCACCCAGCTCTGTTTGGCTTCTGGATTTCTTCAGGAAAAGAGCAACAGTGATTCTGTTACTCTTTTCACTTTTTTATTTCCTCCCCAAGAACAAGATACGCCTTGCTGCTTCAGTAATAACAGTCTTCAAAAAGCTTTCCGAAGAGGTCTAAGGAGATTGCTTTACCCTGGGTCATTCTTTGAATACCAGTATGGAAGAAGATAAATGATTCCCTGAATTTCTCCAGTCCAAAGGCATTCCTAATGCAGAAGGCATGTTCCAAGTTGTCAGAGAGGAAACATGTGTATTCATGACTCACATCTCTAACAGTGGGATACTGCTCATGTCTGCTGGGAGTTAGCTGCTGTTATCCTTCTTGTCGTTTGTCTATTAGCTCTAGAGGAGAAAGTCCCAGACCATGGCACCAACTCAGGAAATGGAAGCCGGAGTCTGTTTTTCGTGGGGCTTCTAATTGTGCTGATTGTCAGCCTGGCGCTGGTTTTCTTCGTGATATTTCTAATAAGTAAGTACCCCCCTACTTGTATGTAGTTACTTCCTGCCCAGTTTTCATAGCTGGTTGAATTTTGCTTCTGGGTTCAGTGCTCACCCAGTCATTAAATCTTCCACTGAAAGAGGGAAGAACGAAGGCCTTGAGCAGACCCCTTGCTGAGTGATGGGGACCCTGAGATGCAAGTCTAGCACATAAGGCTATGGTGCTAGAAGGTTGCAAGCATGTAAGTTAAATATTTACACAACGTTTTCATTTCTCACTTGGAGCACCTAGCTGCCAAATAGTAGGCAACTTATTCTAGTTAATTCTAGGCTTCCTTTATCCAGGACGTAGATTTTAAAAATTAAATTCAGGCCTAGAACATATAGTCACAGTGAGGTTTCAAAGTCTCTCAGTTTTTCTTACTTGCGTATCACCCTAGAAGTCAATTTGAAGTGCCCAAAAGCTTACGAAAAACACCAGCAGTGATATGGGGATGTGATGATGGTGGCACTTTCCTGTGTGACACTGTCCGGGCTGGTGTCCTGATCCTAATCTAACCTGAGCCAGGCGTGTCTGACCCGTGCATGGTGACTTTCCCGCATAGCTCCTCAGCCTAGACATCCTGACCCCTGAGCTGGCAGTGCCGTCTTCCTCTCTGCCCTGGACAAGGATAGGGCTGCTGTTACACTAGGATGCTGTCCCTTCCTGCATATGGCCTTTTTATGAGCCCATCAATTTTTCTTTCTCAGCTCTCCTATGTACTATAACTTACAATTGTGTTCATTCTCTCCCAGCCCACTTAGAGCAATACAAGGAGCCTTGGGGCAGGCGTCATCTTTGACAGGTGTATTAGTCAGCTTTCTGTTGTTGCTTAGATGAGATAGCTGGCACCTGTGACTTAATGGAGGTGAGATTTGTTTTGGCTCAGGTTTGTTTTCCATGCTTGGCTGGCTCCTCGGAAAAGTGCTCACCGCTTTCTTGGTGGCTGAAAGCAGACAAGCAAGGAGAGCGAGAGTGAGGGTGGAAGAAGCAGATGGACAGGAAAGGGTCTGGGGACAGGATACATCCTTTCCAGTGATCTTCTTCCTCCAGTGAGGCTCCACCGCCTAATGGCAGATTTGGCTATGAACGCATCAATAGATTAATTCATTGGTGAAGTTAGTGCCCTCATGATCTAATCACCTTCTAAAAGCCCCAATTTTTGAACATAGGACCCTTTTGGGGGGGCATCATGGATCCAAACCATAACAACATCGTTTTGCCATCCTGTGGATCTTCTACCCTGTCATGCTTATCCCCTTTGATAATTCCAAATGTGAATCAGAACCCCGCGGCTTTGGGATATGTCTTAATTTAGGTTCATCCAGGGGTAGAGGAGGAGGAGGTGGTGATGGTCATGAGAGGAGAGAGGTAGGAAGGCTGCTTGGTGCTGGATCTCACCTCCTTTTCTCTGCAAAGACTTTATCCCAGCCTGAAGGTCTTAAGCCTCCGGTGTTGGGGTTGGTGGGAAGGGATGATGTTTAATTGCTTGTCTCTTACCTACCTGGTGCCCTGATTAAGTAGCAAGATTAAGTGAAATGATAGTAACTGATGCTATATATCGGGTGCTTCCTCCCAAGCATTGTGCTAAGCACTTAAGGTTCATTTGTTCAAAACCTCCTAACGATGACATAATGTAGGATCTGATAGCTCTCACCCCAGCCACCCTGGTTCCCGGAATGGCTGTTCCCAGCCACTTGAGCCCGGGAAACAATGCCTACTTAGCTACGACATGGCACACCCTCCCCACCTGCTAGGTCATAGCACACCCACAGCAGGAAATTAGAGGCTGCTATGGCCATGTACTCAACCATCCCCACAGCCCCGACCTCACCCCACCTTCACCTCACCCCACCTAAACCTGTCCCTCTAACTCCCTAATCCTATCCATAAACTTGACTTGGACTGTCCTTCGGAGTCACTCCAGGAGGTCCTGCCTGGAACCCTAAATTCAGGTTGGCTGTGTTCTTTACTGGGCGGTCATGGTTCATCTGACAAGAATTATTATTACTAGCCGGGGTTTACCAAGGCTGAAACGGAAGCTCAGTGTGCTCTAGATCACACAGCTGAAGCAGGCCTCAAAGATACTGCTGACCTCAAACACCATACAGTTATTCGTCATCATTCCGTTTCTCTTGTTTAAATAGGATTTATTTTGTATTTGCCTTGGGTGATTTATATTAAGAGACAAAAAAATGATGTGCATAAAGAATGTCCCTATTGAACAAGTACCCTGTGCCAGACACGACAGCCTCATTAAGTCCTAACTCCACCACTCAAGATGATGTCTAGTATTAGTGTCTAATATTTTTACTTTATTCATGAAAGACTAGGCCCGGAGAGTTTTCCTCTGACTTATCAGAGGCAGATCTGCGACTCAAACTGTGGCCAGCCCGGCTCCAGAGCTCCGGTGTGCTTCTATGCTTGTGTTGAACTGAGAATAAAATACTTGTGGTTTGCAGATAAACCTTAACCCAGCCTAAGACCGAAGTTGGCACAGGCGTGTGTAAGTGAACTTGACGTTGCTCGTCTTTAGCAGGGAAACCTGTTCTCAGTGGGCTTCGGTGCTAACGTGTTCTTTTACCTGAAGTCTGTGGACCTAATTCTTGATAACTCTGCCGTTTTTGCCCAAGAGAAACAAGGATATTTACACTGCTCACATTCTTATTAAACTGTGGGCCTTATGTTTTTGTCTTAATCTCTGTGCTAAAGAATAGACAGCAAGAACCAGTTACCGTGGCTGCCTGTGTGCTCTTGGTAGCAGTTCCGAGTGGCCAAGCAGTGGACCCCACAGGACACCAGCTCCTCAGGAGAAGTGCAGCTTTCGGGGCTCTGGGGTCCAGTGGGCTTGGGAACCGCTGGCTTAGGCAGTTTCAGTGGTTTTTTTTTTTTACTTCATGTGACTCTCCAGGTAGGTAGGTAATTTTTCTCTAACTTTTTGGTGCATTGAACATTGTCTCTTTTCAAAGAATTTGTTTTGGGATTAGTGTACTGTGGAACAGACTTGGGTAAACACGATTGCTACTTCCTTCTGGGCTTGATTCATGTAGGAGGGTCCCAAGAGGGGAAATAATTGCATATGTCATGAGTTTCCTTCGGTTTCACACCTTTTCAGAGAAGCGAGTGGTATCTGCCTGGCTGAGCAACGAAGTTCAGCTAAGACCTTTCTCCCGTATCCTGAACCAGGTCTCACCAACAGAATTTTTCACACATGAGAGAGAAGTAACTGCTGGGCCTGTTTGTCCCAAGGCTGGGAGGTGACCGTCTAACATCTAGTTTACTTTCCCGTGTTAGTTTATCAGCTAAGTCCAGGAGCATGTTGTCAACACCATTTGCTCCTGAAAGATACCTTTGTGGAAAACTTGCCTGCAATGGAAATGGTAAGGATCTCAGATATGAAGTACTGATTTTGGGCTACATTTCTTGGGAATTTTCACTCTGATAAACAGACCTTGAAAGACTTCTATTCCCTAGCTTACTGTACAGCCAGGGGTTCTGTTTATTTGGAAAAAAAATGTTGGGTTCTATTCTTAGGAGTGGCCTGAGGGGAGCTGTTACACATTCATCATGGGCTGGTAATTCAGAATCAGCAGACATGTCAAAATAGGCTGGAACCCCAGAAGTGTCGCTTCCCAAATGATGAGCTAAGGCCCTTTTCTGACTCTGGGACTGAAAACAAGATGATATGACAATCGCTTCTGGGGAGAGAATCAGAAACCTTGGCAGTTTCCTTTGGCTGCTCACAGCCATGTCTTTCTCGGCCAGAATCTGTGTACAGTTGCCAAGGGTGGTCTAGGCGGGCACAAAGAGCTGGTCAAAATAATTCGGTCTTCCCTAATTCTTCTCTCGGGCTTCTGGGATGTGTGACATAGGAATGGGGTTTGCCAAGAGTGCCTCCTAGTGCTCAGCACCAACGCAGGCACGGCGGACGCCTTTATAACACAGTCTGGTTTCCATTTTGAAGTTCAGACTGGAAACAAGATGGAGGACGTGTCAAGACGACTGACAGCTGAGGGGAAGAACATAGATGATCTTAAGAAAATCAACAACATGATCGTAAAGCGACTCAACCAGCTGGACTCCAAACAGAACTAAAGAAATGGTTTTCCAAGCGCAGCTGCTGACCCCTGGAACTTCTCACTTTCCCGGGAGAGCATGAGGTTAAGAACTGAGAAATCGCACCTCAGCAGGCCACAGGTGATCTGATCTGGTCTGATCTGATCAGCAGAACCAGCAACATTAGTCAGGGTCAGGGGCGTGAGCAGCTCCGAGGCAAGTAGGTTTGGAGCCAGCAGCTGGAAAGGGGCGACCTTAGCCTCTTTTCCGGTAGGGTGCTTCAGCATTAATGGGGTTAGGGCGGGTGTCTAGTGGGCCGGGTGGGAAGGGGGCACAGCAGAAAGCGAGGGGATCCTGTTGCATACTTACAACTTCTCTTACAAAAGAGCTCGGTCTGTGCCAGTGAGGTTCCTGGTGCCTCACATGCCTTCGCAGATTGCTGTCAAAGCCTTTGTAGCACGTTGCTGCCCCAGTGATGGCTGGTGAGAACGTGGGTGCTGGTCAGGGCTGTGTGGCAGGGCCGGGGATCAACAGAAAAGCCTAATTCATTCAACTAATGTTTACTGAGCCTCTGCTTGTGCAAACTGCCCTACTCCAGGGGAGCTCACCTACAGGCAGCAAAAGGGAGATGCATGTGGTATTAGATAAGCCTTATTTACTTTGTTTCTCATGAAGACAATGTTCTCTCTAATACCTTGTTCATCGATTTGGAGTAAACACAAAATATCATACTTACCCATTTCGGTACTCAAACATTTGTACTGCATGCTTTTTCCCTTAAAAAGGATACCTATGAAAACATTTTTAAAGTCTGAAATTTGTGTTTACTGGAAAATTCTCGTTGATCTATTGATACGGTGTTTGTCATCAGGATTTGTTGTAAAATTGCTTCCGGTATTACTGGGGATTTGTTTGCTCTTATGTCATTTTTCCCTTTCTACTTACACTGTGTACACATTTTATGCTCAGTAATAAATGGTTTTATTATGAAAAATTTATGATTTTTACAGCACTCAGTGTAGTGGATGTGTCGTCTTATCTATTGTCTTTGTGAATCCATCTGCGTAGATCTCACTGTCCCCCTGGATGGCTCAGACTAAGGGAGGGGGACCTCTCTGACCCCTCCAGCTCCTGGCTGGATTCACAAGTTAACAGTTTCCACCCAACATACTTAAAAGTGTTAGCTGGCCATATGGAGTTTTATGGAAGTCAACTACAGTGGCTAAGAACATGAGTGGGGATCCAACTTCTTGATTTGAATCCTGGTGTGACCACTTGCTGTGACTTTGCGGAAGCTGACTTCTTTGATTTTTTATCGGCAAAATTGGATGATTATAAAATCTATTTAGTAGTACGATTGTGAGGCTTAAAAGAAGTAATAACAGCATTAGAAACAAAGTAAGTACTCAATAAATGCTAATGTTACTGTAATTATTGCTACTAGTAGTAAATGTGGCATAATGGAAATAAACTGCTGCAGTTCAGCCTCATCCAGGGAGGATTTGGGGCCAACATTGCTTCTGTTGTGTGTGTGATCATACCCCTTTTGTGTCAGCTGAGCATGGATGGAGGGATGAGAGTACTTCAGTAAAGTACCTCATGGTGTGAGAAGTGATCATATAAGCAGGAGGGTTGGGTGTTTTCCTGATGATGTACTCTAAGGGGCATAAGGATCCACACTTGCCTACCTGAGGTGGACTGAGGATCACTTGCCCTGGACTGACCTCCAGCTGCGTGGGAGGAGGCAGCCAGGATGTTAAAGGCAAAGCAGTAGAAAATGAAATAGATGGGACTACACTGTACTGACCTAAGACTTGTCCTGATAGGAAAAGAAAGTTCTGCACAATTTTTGGACTTTATATGTATTCACAAGAGGCTAAGAGAGGTATCTTTTTCTGATAGTGGACTTTACCTGCATGCCCCTCCTGATGTTGCGAGCCACTAGGGGAGAGTTACGGAAATCTGACCCCAGGTCCAAGGGCCTCTTAAAAATTGTTCTCCCTCGGCAACTCTGTGTACTGAGCCTAGCCCAGCCCTGCCCATCACTCTGCTGAGACAGCTGAGGCTGCTGGGGTAGGGGGCTGCCAGTAACTAGGAGGCCCCGACTTCCTAGCCTGGCCTGGGTCATACCTTCAGGAGTATAGGCAACTCGTCTCGCCGGAGCAGACCAGAGTCACCTGGCCAGGACCCTGGTCACCAGGACCCTGTTGATGGACGCTGGTCTCCGGTCTCTTGGGTAAGTACAGAGCAAAGCAGGAGGCTTAAAAAGAACACAAAACGCTGGCTTTGTTTTTGCTACCAACAGCTTGTGTGAAGGGGAAGAATTTTGGTGAGTGTGTCATTTGGACTGAGACATCTGGGACTATATTGCATGAACTATGATGTTACTACCACATTTTATTGCTTAGAAGGAAAGTTTTAATGGAAACAAACTCTCCTTGAATCATGGTGTATAAAATAATTTTATGCCAGCTTAAAATAATGACTCTATTTATATTCAGTAGAGAATGATGAGCAAAAGAAATACATCATCAGAACAGGCTGGAAATCTGTCCTTTCTGGGAATGAATTTGCCCAAAAGAAGCTGAGAAAACTAGAAAGAACCTTAGGACCGTAAGCTACGTTTCCACAGTCAGGAAGTGTATTTACACATAGAAGGCAAAACAAAAAGCAAAAGCTAAACAAACAAAACCAGCAGAAAAGGAAAAGGAAAAAATGTTCTCACTGGAATCTTCTTGATCATTCTTGATAAAGTCTTCTTAGTACAATTTTTTTTTTCCATAGGGAGAACATTACTGAAATGTAATTCTGCTTTTTATAGGGAGGAAAAATTTTAAGAGATAATGAAAAACAATTCTGAACAAACTTAGTTGCATTTAACAAACTTGTTAAGCATGCATGCTGTGCTGTCCAGTGGGGGCCATGCCTTGCAGCTCTATGCTGGATGTTACACAGGACGCAGAGATAGTGGCCCATTTTCCAGAAGGGCTCCTGGCCATGCCAGTGAGGCCAGAGTAAGAAACCTGTAATGCCCTGTCATCGTGGTCTGGAGACAACAGTTTCTCAAACATCCACCCCAGCATCAGCATCTCTTTGGAGGCTTCACAAATCCCTAATTCTTGGACTCAGGGCTCCTGATTAGCAGGCCTGGGGTGAGATCAGGAATTCATTCTTTAGAAAGCTCCTCTGAGTGAGACATGGTGGCTCACACCTGTCATTCCAGCTACTCAGGAGGCTGAGGTGGGAGAATTACAAGTTTGAGGCCAGCCTGGAAAACTTAGTGAGATTTTGTCTTAAAATGAAAAAAATGAGATAGTCTGGGGATATAACTCAGTGGTAGAGTGTGCTGAGTTTGGTCCCTCGTAACACACACATACACACACACACACACACACACACACACACACACACGAGCAGCTGTGAGAGTTCTGATGCTGCTCGTTTGGGTGGCTGGACAGAACATGGATTTGTAGCAGGTCTGGATTCAGATTGTGGTTCTCTGTGTTTGGCGTGGAGCACACTCTTCAGCTTTGGACTTTCAGGCTGTCCCTTCTGCAGTGAAGGAAGGCGAGTAGAGAAACGGATAGAAAGCCCTTCGTCCTCTGTGGTGTTCACAAGTCACGAAGAAAGCCAATGAACTTAAGTTCTATACGAACAGTGGGCGCGATGTAACGACGCTAATGATGTCTTGGGAAGAGCGCACGCCTTCCTCCTTCACCTGTCTGACGCTGCATTTCCGTCCCGTCCTTGCCCTGCGTCCCAGCTCCTGAGCCAGGTCTGGCTGCAGCTCCAGCTTGTCCCTCCTGGAGGGTGGCGGGGTTCTTCTGACAGCAGAACTGTGCACCGGCGCCTGCGTCTGCGAAGGGCGAGGGGCTGAAGAGAGGCCCGCTGGAGCAGCTCGCTCCACTTGCTGCCCGCGGGAAGCTGGGGAGGTGGAGGGGAGGAAAGCAGCGGTATTCGGGGCCGCCCAAGTGGGTGGGTGCGTGTCCGAGTCACCCTGCCTGAGCCCCACACCAGTCACTCTGGAATCCAAGTCTTGGTTTTGAGTGGGAACCTGCCATGGCGAATGTCTTTATCAGAAGGCCTTTTGTGGCCCGTGGTCAGGAGAAGATGTGCCCTGCAGACTGAGAATAATGAGGAATGGTCAGGTGTCCCTCCTTCTGTAGGACAGGCTAGACTCACAAACAGCTCTATTCTTTAGAGTTAGCGGGATAAAAAATAGCATCGATCAATATCAAAATATTCCTCAGTGAGTCAACTAAAACCAATGACAGTCACACACCCTGAAATGAGACAAATTCAAATCTCAGCACCCAGGGACAGAAAGCACCGGGGTAAGGGGAGGCTCCGCCGCTGTGTAACCAAAGGCACCCTTCACAATGCAGACTGCGAGGCCTGAATGACATTCAGTTCAGTTTTTTCTTTGCAAAAGACTCAGTTTGGACAAAACTCGTCCTAAATTTCCTTCACCCTATAAGGAGGGAGGGACCCAAAATAACTGGACTTACTAGAAATCAGATAATTGATCAGAATGAAACTTTTATTCTTTGTTTCTTCAATGCCTCAGGGTGGTATTGCCAATAAAATATGTAGGGATTTCCCCGCAGACATTTGCTTTTGGGCCAACAGTGCTGAGGAGTGTATCTGAGGGAGAACTGGAGCAGAGGAAGCAGCTCTGGTGTGAAATACAGAGCCCAACCCTGAGGCTGTGGTATTTGACGTCTTCCCAGACGGGGAGGATGAAAAATACTTCATGGTAGATAAAGAATGAAGGGTGGTGAGATACGCAGCCCTGAATTTAGGAGGAGGAAGACACGATCCTAATTTTCCTTTACTTCTTGAGCTCCTGTGACTCTCAAGTCCCCTTTTAAATTTTGAAAGATGATTTGTTATTCATGCACAAATCCCTCAGGAAATAGATCACGACGAGCTTATTCCATCCGGAATATTCTTTCTGGAAGCAGAGCACCACGGCACAGAGCATTTATTGTCTGATGAGCAAATGAAGCAGACCGAACAATTTAAAAAACAGTTAAAAGTTTACTATGCTTCTCAAACGCTAAATAGATCTGATTTTTCATGCCCTAAAGTGATTTTTAAATATTGCTAGAAACAGACTGCATTAGAATTCTTCTCTGCATCCCTTTCCAACTCTAGCAAACTTATTTAATATTGATGAGCTGGGTTCAATTCCTGAATTACCGTAAATCCATTTAAGGGCTCAGAAACAGTTTCTTATAACTCAGAAAGAAGGTGATGGAAAAGACACTAGGCTGCCTTTGGTGTACAGCTGAGGACCTTTGAACAACATCCAGTGAGTACAGCTGATAGAAAGCCTAGATTCTTCCCATATCATTTGTGGAAGTTATGAAGGACTTTTTGTAATTGTTTCCCTCATCAAATTGATGCAGTCTACTCTTCCCCTGAGTGAGGAACTTCATTTGAAGCTCCCAGTTTTTGCCTTGTGATTGGGTACTCGTGTTGTGCCCTTTGTGTAACTTTCTCATGGAGGCATCCCCGGGGGATAGTACACTGCTCAACGGTTCGAAGCATTTAATTAAATTAAGCCAGGGAGAGTTCTCGGGCCACCCGCATTGTCTCTGATTTGGACCTGGAGCGAAGTGGTGCTCGGTAACATGGCAGGATGGACACCTGGTGGCAGCTGGCTATTTCAGAGGAAAGAGGTCAGTGTGAAAGAAAGATGAAAGAGTGAGGCCTGGTACGTCTGGGCTCGCGGAAGGGAGCAATGAGGTGCATCACACATGATGGCTGGGAGCCAGGTCTGGAATAACGGCCACTGGGCCAGATGGTCACATACACAGTGAGGAAGACTGTGGAACCGAAGGACCTGTGTTTCAGTCTGGCTCTGCTGCTCATGCCCTGTATGACCTTGGCCAAGATATCTCTCTTTTCTGCCTTGATTGCCTCATCTGTGAAATGGGAATAATTCCTACCTCACAGGGTTGCTTTGCAGATTGAACAAGATGATGCCTAAGTACCTGATTAATGAGTGTGGCTATTATTTTTATTATTTGTAGAAAGAAAGGGAGAGCAGTGTTTTTTTTTTTTTTGCACTACTGAGGACTGACAGTTCTTGTTTGGAGGCACTTCTCTGGAAGAGGGCTCTCAGTGATCCACTTTTAGGAAGGTCTGCACAGAGTAACCCTACTTTCAGGCCTTCCGTGGAAAGCATCTTCCTATGAAGATGGAGGAATTTATGAAGCTCCCTCATAGGGCAGGGCTTTCCTGCTGGAGCTCACTCCCAAGTGGGGGCACAAGATTACTGTGCAATGGCAAGATAAGAAATCAGTAAGCCTCAGTTAAGTGTCCGGTTTGGTGGACCAGAGGATAAGTGTTGGAAAGGAGAGAGGAGGGAGGGCAGATAACAGACTGACCACTGTCCCAGGTTTAAAGCCCTCTGTCCTAGGCGAACTGGGACAATTGGTCACCCATCCTGCAGAGAGATTGAGCCACAGGAAGGTTTCTCTGGGTCCTCCTTTTCGCTCTGTAGACCTACCTCTAGTCTCACCCCAGCTTTCGACTTTTCCTCAAAACTCCCATCCAGGTGCGCTGCCTGGCGGAAGCCTGCCCTCTCTCTGCTCTGGATTCCAACGTCCCGTTCCCAACACAGAACCATGTTCTATCCACTTGAGACAGTTGTCTCTTTCCACTGGCTATTTTTTCTGCTGATACTTGTTTAAGACTCTCTCATCCTAATAACACTTTCTTCCATTACCCTCTCTAGCCACTATCTTTTTTTCTTGCTCTTCTTCTTGTCTGGACTTCTCACAGTGGTAGACGATACTCACCGTCTCTGATCACTTGACCTCCCACCCACGCCCCGAGCCTTGCTGCAAGGTGGGCGTCCACCCACCTGCCAACTGGAATGGTTCTTGCTAAGGTTTTTATATTCACTTTTGTTAACACATTCTACTTTGTACATCGTAATGGGATTCGCCGTGATATTTCCTTATCAGCATTACAGCACCCATTGATTGTGTCCAGCCACCCTTCTTCCCTCCCTCCCGCCCCATCCCAGTGCTCTACCCATCCCTAGTAAACACTGTTCTACTTTCGGGTTGACCTTCTTAAAATTATCATGCATTAATTATACAAATTATTTAACTACTGTGCTATTTCTACATGTGCATGTATTGTGCGTGGATCTTGTCCTCTCTCCCCGTTTTCCTCTCTCCTCTCTCCCTAGTCCCTTTCCCAGTCTCTAATAGTTCCTCTTCTGTCCTCAGGGCATCCGTTTATTTTTGCTTCCTTGTGGGAGAGAAAACATGCTATACTTGTCTTTCTGTGTCTGACTTATTTTGCACTGCATCATGTCCTTAGTATTTCATTATCTTATCCTGTATTTCTTCCAAATTTCCTTGCAATGTTGATTTCTAATTTTATTCCATTACAGAGAAAGCAGAAACTTTGTATGATATCAACTTTTAAAAATTATCGAGTTGTGTGGTAGAGCCCAGCACATGATGTATCTTGCAGAATGTTTTGTGTGTGTTGAGAAGGATGTGTATTCTGCTACTACTGGTAAAGTTTTGTCTATTAGGTCACTTTATAGATTGTTCACTCTGTTTCCTCATTGATCTTCTGCCTCTCTTTTCTATCCATGATTGAAAATAAAGTGGTAATAGGTTGTTGAACTGTTTACATATCTTCCCTCAATTCTTTCAGTTTTTGCCTCTTGTATTTGGGGGTCTAATATATATAAATATATTACATATTCTCGAGGAATTGCTCTTCTTTGTCTCTCATGCCAATATTTGGCTTAAACTTTTTTTCTGGTCTATCTTTATGGAACAATAAAATTCAAATTCAGAATAAATGATAGAGTTCAGAGAGGTAAGACCATGGTTACTGTTTTTGATGGGGTTTTGTTGGCCAGTGGTTTGGCCAGTTCTGAGATGGAACTTTCTTAGCTTTTAGGACATGCCTTTGAAATTAGATGTGATTGAAAAACAGACATTAGTTGCTAGGAGTCTATAAGACAGTAGTAATGAAATATATTCCAGGAGCAAATGGATGAATAAGTAAAAATTGCCTAAAAAGGAATATTCTATTACTCTAATGGGTCTTTCTGATGATTAATAATTCAAATAATATATGGGCAAGAATTAGATTTATAATTTAAAAGGCTGGCAGGGACTACGAAGATGCAATTGAGATGAAAACATAATTATACTAGAATATGACTATATACTTAGGTCTGTACTTTAATATATATGGCTTTTGCTAGGCAAAGAGAGAAACAATAATAGGATTGATAATACAAAAAATGAGAAAAAGTAACTTATTCTAGTAAGAAAATATAAGATAACAGGTGAAAGTGTGATTTCTGAGGTTAGATTATCCCTCTTTATTTTCTAATAACTTTGGATTAGTTTCCAGAACTCTTATTTATAACATGTGATAAGAATCTACATTTTACATAATCATTCTGAGACAAATTAGTTAAAGTACATACAAATTAGTTACAACCACATCTAACCTATTAAAATAAAAGTTGAGAAACCCAGGAAGCCACAATCAATAACTTTCTTTACTTGTTCTGGGCACACTTTTTTAGGAACACTTTTTTAGGAGGTGAAATGTCAAATAAATACTAAATATTATTAGTTTTTTGGAAGCTTTATTAGTTACAATTAGAATAAGACTTAGCAAAGTAAAATTCAAGGAATGGAAGATATATTTATTTCAACTGAATTGTATAAATGAGTGAACTGGACGGCAGAGTGTTATAAGCTGTGTAACCACCAGATGTCAGTATTGTTACAAGTTTGTCAATGAAATGTTCGCTCTTGGGAAAAATCAAATGTCAACTGAAATCGTAAGCACAATACAAGGCCGTAGTGTAATCTTTTTTTCATACATAGCACCAATCTGATTTACCAAACAATTTATGAGGGGTACTCTTTCGGATTAACATTTAGGTTACAACTCATAAACACAGGTACGTTGCTATCAGAGTTATGAATATTGCAAAAAATAAGCTTTTCTGCAGCATGTATTAATAGTAAATCACAGAGGTACACAGCTAAAAACATGGGATTTAAAAAGTTGTCACCTTTAATAAATGGTAAAATTGTTAAAACGTCACCCAATTAATTGGGTTGGTGGCAATCTATTTATTTTGCTATCCACGATTTTTAATATATTGTTGAAAATTGAATTTGTAATTCGTGTCCTGGGTAGAGAACAAATAAGAACAGAGTGCTTAAAGGGAGAGTCTGGAGCGAAGCTGTGTGGCCTTGAATCTTGGCCTCATTGCCCCAAATTACCTGAACTACCTATTTCTTGGTCTTCTAAATGGAGATGATGAAAATTGAATCTACATCATAAAATCATTATAATTCATAAATCTGCTAAGACTATATGTAAAGCACATGATAAAAACATATAAACTCATATGCATAAACATGCAATTTTTGTTATTATGGTAGTGCTTATCTAGGGTTAATCTGTATTATCCAGAATTCCTTAGTTAGACAAGGGTGAGTAACATATGCATGCTAGGTTTATGTACTATACTTACATCTTAGTTAAAACAAATAGGAAGATATTGTATTAGTATATTTTCTGTTGCCATAAGAAAATACCTGAGGCAACTTTATAAAGAAAAGAGGTCTACCTAGCCCTTGGTTTTGGAGGCTGAGTCCAAGATCAGGTGCCTCCATTGGTTTGAGTTCTGTTGAGAACCTCCTTGGCTAAATCACAACATGGTGGATGGCATCATGCTAAGAGCCCACGTGGAAGAAAGATCGTCTTCAGGACAGGAAGCCAGAGAGTCTCAGGGGTTAGGCCTGCTTTTTGTGGGAACAACAGGGGTCCAGTGAGAACCACTTTAATTCCTTCCAAGGGTGCATCTGGTGACGTGATCACCTCCCCCAAGGCCCTGCCTCTTAACTGGCCACCACTTCAACACCACACACCGAGGACCAAGCTACCAGCACATGAGCCTTCTGAGAACACACTCAAATCATACCCAAACCACAGCAGATGTTAACAGTGGTTTTCTGTTTATGGTAGGATAATGGTTAAATTTTATTTGCTTCTTTCCAAGATGAGAAACAACTGTGTAATTAAAAAATTAACATAATTCATGAAGAATGCACACGTGTAGCATGGATTATCTTTACAGAAGCCTTATCTAGATGCGTGATTAACATAGAGTGCTTCCACTTCCCTGTGGAAGACAGTGCCAGGGTCACCTCATAATTCCCAGCCCCTGATTCCAAGAATCTCCTCAGTAATACATAAGATAGAGTATGAAACATACCGTTCAAATCACACAATCCTATTGGGAAGGAGACACATTAGAAAGCACTCCCGAGGAAATAAAAGGCGGGATTGGAATCGGAGTTCGAAGAAGTACAAAATTAATTCTAGCAGAACTGGCAGAAAGGATAGGTAAAATTTTATTTATATTTGTATTTATAAACTGTCCAGTAATTTGCCATCTTTGGGTCCTGCAAAGAAAAAATGATACCTATCTGAGAGATGTCAGGGATGCAGATATGTCTTTGCTGTTTCTTGTCTGTCTTAATATGGCTTCTGTGTGGGTGCCAATTACTGAAAGGTGAGGAATAGAAGAATAGTACAGAAAGACTGGCGACCTGTAAGCCTCGTGAGTGTACCTGGAGTT
The DNA here is from genome assembly GCA_004026905.1 of Hystrix cristata. Taxonomy (NCBI): domain Eukaryota; kingdom Metazoa; phylum Chordata; class Mammalia; order Rodentia; family Hystricidae; genus Hystrix; species Hystrix cristata. Next base: position 75,145 of record PVJO010005256.1, read on the forward strand.
CAAACCTAATTTTACCAAAAGCCCTGTGCCCCATTACATCTGCTTCATACCCAGTGAGTTTGACGCTGTCTCCACAGCTCTTGGGAAACGTCTCCAGCTCTGCTATCCAGGGCACCCTAGAGAAGGAATTTTGAGTTATTTGTCAGGAATACAGCAAAAGGTGTTCCTATCTTTAAAAGTAAAGCATGCAGACCTCCCCTTTCTCTTGAAATGCAAACACTGGATTACCTAGACTTTTAATTTTCTTTTCATAATACAAAGATAATTGATATGGTGTTTGAAGCCGGAGTATTCTGAGAAAAATTTTTCCACCCCCTCCCCCCACATTGGGAGCCAACAAGCAATTCAGTGAATTGCTCTCAAGTAAGGAGGGCTGATATTCAGGAAGACTCTGATACGGTCATAAAAAATGTTGGGAACCTACATTTTATCATGGGTCAAAGTCCACCCTAGACAAATATGATCGCATTGCAGGTTCTGATGTCTATGCAGGACAAGATGTGGATTTGGCATACAGATAAGCCTTTAAAGCAAATATTATTAAATTGCCATTTTAAAACAAAAACAATGAAAGGTAATACATTTGCTTTCACTGACTGCCTTTGTACCCTGTTCCTACAGTGATACAGGAGGCGGGTGGCATGAGGTGTGTAGCGATCGTACAGAAGAAAATGTATGAAGACTTGGGTAAGTAGGTGAGCCAAAAATGTAGCATTTTTTGTTGGATACTTATATTAACTCTTTGGAATTATCACTCAGTTATCGTTTTAAATAAAATGTACTTTATCCAGTAAGAGCTCCAATGTTATAAGATGTTAAATAAAGCACATGTAGAGCTCTTAAACCATTTTAAGTGAAGGAAAGAATCCAGGTCCTTGATAAGATATTTTCCCTCAGTTTTAATGAATTCTGAGAAAACTACCAGTTTTAATGAATTCTGGAAAACTACCAGTAGTGGTGCAGTAATTTTAGGTTTCTCAGAAATTGTTGGTGCTCCCCGCAACCTCACAGTATTTCTTGTTACAGAGCATTTCTGCCTGACTTCCTGCAGCCAGAATCTGCATGTCCTTGCCCCAGGGCTTTCTGTGGCAGGTGATGCTGCCCATCACTGGTCACAAGTGAAGTCTCTGGCCACAGCACTCAAGCCATAACTAAGGTCATTGTTTTACCTTGTTCCCCAGAACTCCCCAAGCAGTGAGACTCCTTTTACCCCACTAGTTATTGTACTTTATTGGCTTCTTTGGGTTTCCCATTTCTTTGTCTTTAAGCATTTTCGCTTTGTTTGCAGAGAATCCCTGCTAGTTTCCCTAGAATCCTTGTTCTCTGGCTCCTTCTAGGAAGCCTAAATCAAGACACCAGGAGGCAGTGTAATGTGCACAGCAGGAGAGCCTGGCTGGACTCCAGCCTTGCCTGTGACTTTGGACAGATGACTCACCCAGGGTCTCCCTCAGCGCTTCACCTGTGCAGTGGCCATGATGTGGGCTGTCCTTACACTCGGACCGGGAGTCTGAGTCACAGCGGGCCTTGCAGTTTCTCATGCCCTTTATTAACTTGCTCCACGTCACCTGGAGGAGAGGTGGAGGGGCAGGATTATTGGGTAGAATTAAGGTTTGGCTTTGACCCCATGGCTTCGAATTCTAAATAATCCACTTGTAATTGTGTGATCCTGGATGATTTGCTTAAACTTTCTAAGACCGTTTTTGCAGGTTTTGGATAATTACAGGAGATGACATATATCAACTCCTGGCACAGTCCTTTGTAGCTCTTCGAGTCAAGTATCGAGTAGAGTTGTAAGGTTGGTGTCCCTTACAACAATAAGACATTCTGAGAACGCATTGTGAGACGACTTCATGGCTGTGTGGACTCTGTAGAATGCACTTACACAAACCCAGATGGTGTAACCTACCACACACCTATGTGGTGTGTAACCTTTTTCTTCTACAGCCAGGATGGACGGAACAACAGAGATTGAATGAAGCATGACAGGAAAGTGGAGCACAGACAGTAAACACCTGATATATGAGATGGCTGTCACGCTGGTTAACTGAGTAATATTTCTTGACTTGGCCAGAGATAGAGCTGCATTCACATTGTGATACTATAAAAAATCTATTTTATATCTATACAGTGTTCTGCATACACATAAAACACATAAAACTTCCGTAAACTTGTTTTTTTTCTTTCTTTCTTTCTTTCTTTCTTTTTTCTTTGGATGCTGGGGATCAAACTCAGGGCCTTGTGCTTGCTTGGCAAACGCTCTACCACTGAGCTAAATCCCCAACCCCCTAAACTTGGTTTTTGACTTGGGAGTTTTCTTATAATTGCTTTAAGTTTCAAAAATAAAGCTTTGTCCATTTTAAATTAACACTGTTTTGTGTTTGTTTGTTTGTTTCCTGGTGGTACTGGGGTTTGAGCGACCTCCTCAGACATTTTTATTTTTTATTTCAAGGCAGGGTCTTACTAAGTCGCAAAATTGCCTAGGCTGGACTCAAACTTGTGATCTTCCTGCCTCAGCCTTCTGGAGTGTTGGGACTGCAGGCATGTGCCACTATGTCTGATTTAAATGTACACTTTTATCTCACATCCGGTTAAAAAATTCTTTACTTTCCTCAACTAAAGACTGCTCTGCTGCTCAGAGCTCCAGAATGGGGAAGGGGACACGATCTCTTGTTCTCTTCCTGCATCTTCTCTCCATCATTTCCTGTTGCTTCTCATTTTGCCCTTTATGTCCAAGGTGACGACCAGAGGAGAAATGGGAGGAACAGAGCGAAGGAGTCTCATGTGTGTGAGGCTGCCGTAATTATCTCCTAGGATCCTTTGTATGGCAGATGTCCAAGGCACGACTGGCTTGCAGAGGACATTTTCGTGCATTTTTCTGTGTCCTGGACAGCGACTTCATTCTCCAGAGTCCTCTGAGGAGGACTAAGCTCCAGTACTTCACCTTCAGGTAGTACCTCTTAACAGGTCTGATCCTCAGAGGCCTCGGCAGCAGCCTTCTTGGTGGGATTGCCCACGAGCTGGCCGGAGCCCCACAGCCTTACCGATCCTCTGTGTCCGCAGGACTCTCCACACAGCCTGCTGCGTGCCAGAGCACAGCTGGTCCCTGTTTTCCTTCCTCCTTTCCTGAATACAGCAGGCCAGCTGTCTTTAATCTGTAGGTAAGCTGTAGGTGACATTCTCGGTGGCCAAATGCACACTCCCAGAGCCTCCTGGGAACATGGATGAACTCACCCTCCACCGGGACCCCCACAAACCCCGTGACGCGAGGCACCAGGAGCTCAGCAGGTACCTTCGTGCTTTATAAATGTTTATGCTACACACCTGTCGACTGGCTCTCCAGGGACCACCCTTGTTTTCCTTCCTCAGGGGAGTCAGTGTGGTCTCACCCAGGAATTTTCCTCAAGGCTAACAGTGCCTACAAAAAAACAAAACAGCCTTCAGAGTTTCAGTTCTTAATGGGACGGCCTAGAGGGTGAGCGAAGCTGGTCTGCTCCATCCGCCTTTTAGGAAGGAATGTTTCCTAGCAGCCTCTCTAGCAACATATGGGTATCAGCCTCCTGTGTTAGCTTTGGGGATTTTGCCCCATTTCAAGAAGCAGAAACCATCCCATTTCCATATCTTCTTAACATTTATATTCGTTGGCTAAGGCAGCTCCTACCCTCCTCTCCTAAGTAGGAGCCTCCTTGAGTAGACACAGTTCTGTACTCTCTACCCTACTGGTGTTGATGCAGGCAGAGGTGTGGAACTGTGAATCAGGATGTATTTGGGAGTCCTTGATGTTAGCATCCTTTGCTACCCAAGCATCGTTTATACATCAAAGTCAACAGAGTGTAATCACTTTCCTGGGCACAATTTCACTCAGTTCTCTAGACCATGCAATGAAAACTATCGTCATCATTATACGGTGATTATAATTTTTTAAACTATTGAACTCAAGTCCTTGTTAGGAATTTAACGCTAAAAGTACTTATTTAAGATGGCAGTCCAAAACGCTCACAGGTACTGTAACACTCACTTGCCTGTCCATACTTTCCGGTAAGAAACCAAGAGAAACTTGCCTGGTGGACACAGTGCAGTTCATACCCCATCTCATAGTTGTCATGCTCAATTATTCTTTTTTGCTATTGTGACTTTATGAGCTTAGCTGTACATAGCTCTATAGCAAAGATAAGAGGATTGAAAGAGTGACGACTAGTGACATTTATGGTCAGGTTTCTGGTCTCAGGAATGACCTATCAGGTGAGCCTTGCCCTTTGGGAAAGCTGACTTAGCAAACTCCACGGTTTCAGTTGTCCGTTTGGATAACTCGTGGAGCAAAGCCCCGCAGAGTGTCCCGCAATCTCCCCTGAATGATCCTCTGTGCATTTCCTAACACAAGCATTGAGCGTCGGTGCACTGTAGCTCCATCTTGGATTCCACAGAACGCTGCACCCTCCCGGAGGCACAGAAATTCCTGAAACAACAAGTGTTTTCAGACTAGTGTTGCGAAATTTGAAATTCTCTTGTTACAACAGGGATGAGAATACTGTCATCAGGGTTTTGATTTAGTTTGTGAAATTTAGATCTTGTGACTATGAAATAGAAATGTCGACAAAAGTTGTGTTTTCTGTTCATACCCAAAATTAAAGAGAGTCCCTGGTGTCAGATTAATGTAAAAAGAGGCAGATAAATGGTCGTAATGCTCACCAATTTGGACACCAGAATTGCAAATATTTTGTGTTTTGAAAACAAGAGTTCTCTGGATATAATGTTTACTCTCTTAAAGAATGATTATTATACCACGTGTATGAGGGGTAATGATGGGCTATAGGTGGACAAATTTTACAAGAGAGAGAGAGAGAAAGAGAGAGAGAGAGAGAGAGAGAGAGAGAGAGAGAGAGAGAGAGAGTCATGTGGCAACCAGAGCTGAAGTAGTTCAAATACACTTGGATATTTTCCTCGTGGGATTTTATCCAAAGACAATAGGCAAATTTAATTTGTGGCACAACAAAGTTTTTCTAAGGTTTAAGTTGTTCCTGGAAAAATATTTTATTTGAGGAATATTATGATGACAGGGAGTTTGTAATGGTGCTTATTACTCAAACAAACAAAAAAAAAAAGAAAAAGAAAAAGGAAAAAATCAAGGGTTGTATGTATGAGCTTTGTGTTTATATGTACATGCAAAGTGGCATCAGCTAAAATAATCAGAATTCATCTGGCATGTTTATGCCACATTGAAATCAACACCTGAATCTTTATTTTTCAGTTTTTTTCCCCCAATACATTTTTAGAACTTGTTTGAGACATTCAATATACTAAAAGGGAGAGGGAGAGGGGTGTGAGAGAAGGGAAAGGGGAAGTAAAATGCTGAATGCATTCAGTATATATCATGAACGTGTACTAATAAAAATAGAAAATAAATAAAAGGGAGAAGATCTCCAAGTAAAAGACACTAAATGCCCTTTTTGAAGATCATCAGTCTTGGAGAATTTACAGTTCCGAGGGCTGGGAAAAGTCTCTTAACATATTGAAATCATTTTCTAGAAGGCTATTGAAAAATCTTGAGAGAAAGAAAACAAATGACTTGAAATTTCTTCTTTGTTTCTGATCAAGATTTGATACTTATCATTTCAAGAGGACGAAAAAGTGGGACATAGAACTTAATGTCACTCTCAGTTTTACTGAATAGATTGTCCTATCTCCTTTCCAATTTCATTCACTGTGGAAACCAGTTGAACTAAAGTCAAACAGGTTTTTTAATGGCTCTGTTTACATAAGCAACATTAAGTGGAAAGATGAGGCAATGAATTATATCATTTCCCAAAGGATGATCTGCATAATTCAAGTTCCCTGGAATTTTAACACAGAGCCCAGGAAAAGAAATACATTCTTTAGAAAAACAAATGCCACAAATACAGGAGGCAGCACATTAGTGAGGTGACTTTCCTGAGGATGTGTGACTGGAATTCTCCAGGACTAGGTCTGAGATGTTGGCTTCATTGCTTTCCTCCTGCTACCCGCGCACCTGGTGATCTCACCCATTGTTACTGCTATAAATGTCATCTGCAGCCTACGACTTCCCAGCACACATGCTCAGCCTGTGCATCATTCCTGCACGTTGGATTCTTACGCTCTCATCTTCTCTGTGCAGCCTCACAGTCCTCTCCTGCTTACCGTATCCGAACCTTAACCCTGTGTTAGTGCCAGTCTTCCGAGTCTCGCTTATCTTGCTTCCTAAGTAGAAACTATTCTTCATTGTGGCCCAGCCAAAACAGCAATAAGATAGAGTCATCTTTATTTATTTATTTAAATTCCGCCTTCTGTAATCTGTGGGAGCATGGACCTAACTACTTTTCACAGTGTATAGTGAACACGCTGGTCCAAATCCCATCATCTCTTGCTTGGATTGTTGTGATAGCCACAAAGGTGTCCCCTGGACACCCTTGCCCACCTCAGTCTCTTCTCAACACAATAGCAGTGTTGTTTGATCCCTTACAAATGTGGTTCCCATCATGTTAGTCCTCTCCTTGAAACCCTCCTGTGTCTTTACATCTCAAGCCTCAGTTTTCCAGAGTCTTACTCTGTCCTGTTACCTGGTCCTGGTTAATTCTCTGCTCAAGTATAAGCACACTCTTTGTTTATTCTTCTCCAGTCACTAGTGTCCTCCTACCAACAGAGAGGCTTCGGAAGGTGGCTGATGCCGAATAAATGCTCAGTCAGTAGTTCTTTAGTCAGGGCCTCTCTGAGGCACAGACAACCCAGTCATTGGTTCCCCCTCCCAGGCTCCCGTGAGAGCAAAGCCATCCACTAGCAGTTGAAGGGAATTGACTGATCTCTGAAGTCAACGAGAACTAACTTTGATTTCTAAATTAATATTTCTGTGGAGTGGAATGCTCTGCCCCTGCTTTGCTCTTGTCACACATGTTGATATCTTGGTCCCAAAATACTAAGAATAGCAAATAGAATCTTGTACAGCTTTACTTCATTTAGTAAACTACTTTTTTCTTGTTCATTGCTCTTCAAATGGAAATGCCATCCCATAAAGTAAAAAATGAAACTTTTCAGGAAAATTTTTGCATTTCAAATTGTTAAGTCCAACTCTTTTCTTTAGCCCCACAAAGATCAGCACAACTTTGAGGTCACTGGAAACATTAATGATTAACTGCTCAAAGCAGCATGCAGTAAATGGTCCACATTAACATAAAACTGTGATTTCTGTGTCTGTATCTTTGCCGACAATTGAGTGGTTGTGCTATAAACTTCTGATTATATTTCTCTTTGTGTATTGTTTGTGAATTGTGAGTTATAAAATGACTTTGAGAACAATATTAATTTATAGCATTGTTGAATTTTAGGAAAAATATCTTACAGTTAGTTTACAGATTAACAAATAATTCTTAGACGTTTACAATATAGTAAGGACTTTGATCCATCAAAGTATAATTTTCAGAAAGTAAAATGAAAGACTTTCAAATGTATTAGTTGAAAATGAACGCTTCTAAATTATATCTATTAAATCATTAGAGTGAACACAGGGAAAAGATTTCCTAACTATTGAATAAGAAAATCAGAAGATGGCTGAGATGATTAAGAGGTTGTTTTGAGTTCTGTGTATTCAAACTCATGTTTTTAAAATTTCTTAACAAGAGTCCTAGGTTATTTACAAAACTGATTATTCTTCAAGACCATAAAATAATAGCCTATAGGATTATGTTTTCTACCAGAGAGAAATAATTTGCCTTCCTGTGGGAATGAACTCTACCACCTAACATGTACCTTCAGAGTCTAGGCCTGGATAGTAAACTATGAGTCAAATGAGGCTACATTCCTCTAAACCAGCACCATCCAACAGAAATATAATTTAAGCCACACAGATAATTTAAAAAATCTTAGTAGGCACATAAGAAGAAGAGAAAAATAATTTTAACAATAAACTTAATGTAACCCAGAATATCAAGAATATTATTTTATAGCAGCAAGAATCAACAAATGGGATTATATCAGACTGAAGAGCTTCTGTACAGCAAAAGATTCAGTCAGTAGAGTGAAAAGAAAACCTCCAGAATGAGAAAAAAATTTTGCCAGTTACTCCTCAGACAGAAGACTAACATCTAGAATACACGAAGAACTTAAAAAAAAATGTAAAATTAAAGACCCAGTCTAGAAGTGGGCTAGAGAAATGAATAGACACTTCACAGAGGAAGAAATACAAATGGCCAATAAATATATGAAAAAGTGTTCAACATCTTTGGCCATTAGAGAAATGTAAATTAAAATAACACTAAGATTCCATCTTACTCCAGAAAGAATGGCAATCATTAGGAAATCAAACAGCAAATGTTGGCATGACCGTGGTGAAAAAGGAACCTCCTGCATTGTTGGTGGGAGTGCAAACTAGTACAACCATTACGGACATCACTATGGAGATTTCTCAAAGGACTGAAAGTAGAAATTCCATACAACCCACCGATGTCCCTGGTAGGTATCTTCTCCAAAAAGCCAAAGTCATCATGCTACAGTGACACTTGCATACCACTGTTTATAGCAGTACAACTGGTAATGCCTAAATTCTGGAAGTAGCCCATAGACCCACTAATAGATAACTGGATAAACAAAATGTGGTTTCTATATATTATGGAATACTACTTGGCTATAAAGAAGGACAAATTAGAGTCATTTGTAGGAAAATGGATGGCTCTGGAAAACAATGTTAAGTGAAATAAATCAGACATACAAGCTTGAATACCGTATTGTATCCCCCATTTGAGTGAGGCAAAGTACAAGCAAAGAAAATGATAAAAGATGGATACAAAGAGGTCAGGAGACAGATCTCATCTGATAGTGAAAGGGTTCAAAGGAACAAGAAGAAGAGTAAGAGGGAAGGGAATGGGAATTCAGAGGAATAAAGATATGTCAAATACAGGAACCTAAAAACCCAAATTAAAAAAAAAAACCCATGAACTCGCTTCAATAGCAATAGGAGGTGGCTAGGATATTACAGTAACACACAGTTTGTACTACAGTAAACTTCATGCAGTTGTGACTCGATACTGCATCTTTGTTTGTTTACATTGTTTGTTGTCACATGCAAATGGCACTGTGTATTATGGTCTGCGAGTCTGCATAAATTTGGATAAATTTTAATTTTTATAATAAAAAGAATATTATTTTAATATGCAATAAACAAATTGTGAGATACTTTACATTCTTGATTTTTTTCTAAGTCTCTCAAATCTACTGTTCATTTTATATTTATGTCACACTTCAATTCCAACAATTCAAATACTCAATGGCCATATACAGCAAGTGGCTACTACATTGTATAGCTTTAGATAATTAAATATTCACCGACTGGGTTTTTTAACCAGGCTCCAGGATGATGTTGAAAGGTCATGCTGTACTTCTTTGGCCTTTTAATTTTCTTTCAAATTTTGGGTTATTTTTCTTAACTTTTCCAGCCAAGTTTAGTCTTTTTCATTGGATCCCAAGATATTAAGAATAGCAAATATGGTAGAATCTTTCCACAGCTTTACTGCATTTAGTAAAAAAAAAAAAAAAAATCATATATATAGAGAGAGAGAGAGAGAAAGAGAGGGAGAGCGCACCAAAAATGTGCACATACTTCAGAAAAAGAAAAACGTGTGTAAATATTTTAATACTAACTTTACTGATTTTATGACATTAATACAACCTGCCTTTGGCCTCTACAATTACAAGAGGTGCTCAAAGTGGCATCCATCAGCTTCCGGACATTTATTAGTATGGCAAACTGCTGCTACTTGGGTGACCTTTGTCACTGATATTGCTGCACATGCACTTTGAATGTCTTCCTTAAGGGCCGGCAGTGTAGTTGGGGTTTCTGCAATGTTAGACATCCTCCTGGATCCCCCATATGAGGGTAACATCATCTGTTGAACAAACGTCATACTATTTTTCTTTTCCTGAACTAGTGTATATACATTTTTTTGGTTCCTGATGGGAAGTATTCCGTTACGTACAGATGCCAGATTTTTGTTACCCATTTGTCTGTTGATAAGCATATAAGCTGCTTCTAAATTTTAGCTATTATGAATTTTGCTGCCATAAACACGGATATGCATGTGTCACTGTAATAAGATGTCTCTATCTCTTTGAGGAAGATGCCTAGTAGGGGAGTAGTTGGGGTGAATGGAATTTCTATTTTTAGTTTTTTGAGGAATCTCCCTATTGATGCCTGTAATGGTCATACTAGTTTACATTCCCACCAGCAATGTAAGCAGGTTCCCTTTTCACCACAGCCTTAGCAGCATTTATTATTTGGTTTCTTGATGATGGCCATTCTTTCTGGAGTAAGATGAAACCTCTGTGTTGTTTTAATTTGCACTTCTCTAATGGCCAGTGATGTTGGACATTTTCCATGTATTTATTGGTCATTTGTATTTCTTCAAGAATTGAGAGAGGTTTCAAAAATAAAAATCACCTGATAGATACATTCTCTCCAGGAGCAAGAGCACACAAATTGAATTGCCACCAATCTTTCCAGGTTTGGTGTTCAATCTCTTAATTTTCTATTAGTCTTTTAAGTGATAAAAGTAAAATTTTAAAAATAAATCATGTTAATGTGATACTAATTTTGCTCCAAAATCATATATACACATATGAAGTTTAGAAATATATCTGAAAATAATTAAAGTGATTATGTCAGGATAGAACTTTTCTTTATACTTTTATATATTTTCCAAAATGTCTTCAATTTATATGGTTACTCTTGCAAGTTGAAAAAGAAAAACAACATAAATGTTAATAAAGATTTAAACTGAGTAAAAAACCCTCTCAATACTTAAATTACATATTATCATTTTAAAACTTTTGTCCAGGGGCTGGGGATTCAGCTCAGTGTTAGAGTGCTTGCCTAGCAAGCTCAAGGCCCTGAGTTCAATCCCTGGCACAACCCCCCCCCCAAAAAAAACAAAACAAAACAAAAAAGCCACACCCCCAGAACCCCCCCAAAACAAAACAAAACAACCCCCCCCAAACCCTTTTGTCTAAATCTGCCAATACATATATTTTAAAAATCAAATTGCATGTATTTTCCTACCTGGGCCTGACCTGCAAAAATGAGTATCTTCATGTATGGTGGACATTAAATAATGCAGCACTAAATTTTATTATTTTTAGAAGAGGATTGAGTCAAATCGTAAGTTGCAGAAATTCTCTTAGAAATCTTAAAAATAAATAACTTATGAGAGTTCAATAATCATTACTATCTATTTGAAATAATTTTTGTAAGGTTTATGATTTCAGGGAATGCCAAAAATACCTAGAAGGGAAGCTAAATGTGAAAATGATACTCATCAAATTGCTTAGTACTGACCCATGTGGCAAGAAGCATCCTGGCAGAGTTATAATCTAGACAAAGGAAGCAATCTCAGACCAGCTGTCACGTCTACATGATCAGATGGAAGCGCTCTTGACACTAGGATTGTTTTGGTGGTGGGACTGTGAGGGTTGGGCCTTAGTCATCTGAATAATGAATGGGATCATGAACTGGACAATTTTCAAGGCATTATATAACACCATCTCAGATTTTATATGAAAGAATTGGATATCTGTATAGATAAAGCTATGTAATTACAACCACCATATATGAAAGCATTTTATATGAGCATAAATGTCTAAAGAGCAATAAAACTGACATTATTAGAAGACAACATGGGAGAATATTTTTTAAACTCAGTGTAGAAAGGCCACCACAATGAGGGGAGAAGCCCAGATACACCTAATAGAGTAGGAGGCGATATCTGTAAAACGTATGAGATGAAGAGTTAATGCTTGTACTATATGTTATTATCTAAAAAGTAAACAAACCACACAACAGATAAACACATAAGTACCATGAACATCTAAGTCACAAAATACCTGTAAGTAGCCAAAAACATAAAGAAATATGCTCACCTTCACTATTAGCCAGCAAGTGTAAATCAAAACTAAAGGCAATACAACTTTTAAACATTTGGTTGAAATAATTAAGTTGGGAGCATTAAATTCTTCCTAAAGCCCCCCAAAATAGTCTTATACACAGTTTTTAGGGGTATAAAGTAATATGACATATTTTGAGAATACTTTGGAAATAGCTATTAAAATGTGCACATAAGCTGACCTATCAATTTCACATCTAGCAATCCTTTACAAAAGAGTAGTACTCTGTGGGATGTGGTGGCGCACACCTGAAATTCCGGCACTCTGGGAGGCTGAGGCAAGAGGATTGCAAATTTAAGCCCTGCCTTGGTGACTTAACATCTTAATGAGACCTTGTTTTAAAATAAGAAATAAAAAAGGACTGGGCTGGTAGCTCAGTGAAAACCCTAGGTTCAATCCCCAGTACTGAAAAATAAAAGGGTAGTACTTATATGAAAACTTACATGTGGAAATTTATACCCAGGTCTTATTTGTAAAGCAAAAATACCTGGGAAGAAAATTTAAAAGCTTACTAATCATAATCAATGTAAGTCTGGTGCATTTGTGTAATGTACTAGAAGACTAATTTTCAGAAAAATAATTATAAGTATTAACCTGAAAAAACAGTCCATGGTAAGTAAAAACTGCAAGATAAATCCAACAGAGATGCTATTTTGATTCATATTGTATGTACGTGCATACATATATGTGCATTCATGTATGCCTCTGTGTAAATGTATGTATGTATGTATGCACACATATATAAATACATATGCTTTGGGCTATGTGTCTGTCTTCTAGAAAAACTAATATTTACAGGTCCCTAACTTGTGCTAGGCACCATGCTTTGTAACTTACGTGAATTGACCCAAGTAACCTTCAGAATCACCCATCTGTACGGGCTAGAGATTAGTATTCTCCCTTTTGGAACACAGTGTGCCCATGTGTTGTGGTAGATGGAATTGACTTCATGCAGTTGGTTTCTAGAATCTATACCTTGTAAGCCTTCCACAGAAAGTTCTCCAGCAGGGTCAGCCTGCAGGCAGCCAGCAGAGCTGTGCCCTGCTTAGTGGTGTCAGGCTTGGCCCATTTCAAGGTTCTCCTGCCCAGAGCCATCTCTGAGCATTTTGAGGGTTCTTCCTGCCTTTTAATTAAAGATTGGATGCCTTTTCTTCTTCAGCAGCAGATGGCTAAATTCTAGCCTTGATCTCTAAATTCATAGCTGTGGACTCCAGTGGAGGGAGTGCATTAAAAGTATTAAGGTTCTACTAGAAAGTAAATGCAGCTTTTGGAGAAAATGATAGACACGGTTTTTTTGTGTGTGTTTGTGTCAAAGCCACAGTAATCTGGATTTAACTCTGCTCTTGCTGGGATTATTAATTATTACTAATCTAAAGCAGTAAGGACGATGGTCTACATTTGCCTCGGTTGTACAAGAACAATGACCTAAAGATGAACCTGTTCACATTCTTTTTCTTGAAATTTTTATTTATGCTAGTACATGTTTGCAGTACATAATGATTACATTCCTCGTGGGAGATGGTACATGCACATAACACACTGTAATTCTTTTTATGTCCCCTTCCTGTCTCCCTCCCTTTCGTGGTCTCCTTTCCATTTGCAAAAGACACATCTCCCTGCTTCCTATTAGCTATCTTTTATTTTGTTCTATGATTTGTTTAAATTTTGGGCTTCTCGTATAAGGAAAACTATGTGATATTTAAACTTGAGTGTCTGATTTATTTCGCTTTGGATCTATGCTCTCAAGGTGTACCTGTTTTCTTACAAATGACTCAAATTTATCCTCCTTTATAGCAGAGTAGTACTCCATTGTGTATAGATACCCCATTTTCTTTATCTTTTCATCCACTGATGAACGTGTGGGCCACTGCCAAGATTTACAAGGTCAAACAATGGTGTTAGCAAGTGGTAAAGGTCAAAGTTTTACCTGTTGCTTGTATTTCTCTTTGTGAAAGTTTTGAGAAATTGAAAAGCTTTGAGTATGTAAAAAATAATAAATTATGTCACTAGTAGGGTAAAGATTATCAAACATTTATTTTAGGGAAAAAACACAGTGATTTCTAAAGCTAATGCAACCCAACTGCAAGTTAAAACTCAAAACTAGCTTTCCAAGGAGAAAACTGCATTTTTCAGTGGTTTTCAGGACAACTTTCAGAATCCTTTGATTGTGCAGCCACATGCTAGATTTTTGCCTCTTTCTTCACAACAAATGAGGTTCTAAAACTTCTTCTCAAGACAGTTACTATGTGCAACCTACCTATTTTTGCTTTATACAAATGTTAACCCAGAGCAATAAAAGTAGATGTTATTAAGCACATTCTTTAAGTATTTTAGTTATTTTTATGCATAATCCAATTCAAATTTTACAACAGCATAGATATGTTTTCACATGTATTTCTTCAACATAGACACACCATCATCGTTTTATAGATGGGAGGCTGAGGAAGTTATTAAATTGTCAAAGACATGGCTGTCCCAATGGGACAGCTGGGAGGTAAAGACAGGCTTTGCTTGTTTTTAATCTCAGCGTCCAGATCCCTGACCTTGTGCTCAGAGCCCTCCGAGAATACAAAGGTGGCGAGCAGGTTTCAGGTGTCTTTGTATCACTAATGCTACCACTTAGAAAAGGAACTCTGCTAAATCATAGCTCTTGAAATACCAAGTAGTTGACATAGTTGTCTATAAAATGTCATGCACACAGAGAAAGGTTTTTTCATTCTGCTCTTTGAGCTGAAGAATGCTCTGTCTATATTTTCTAGGGTAGAAGAAAATCTTAAAAGAACGATAACTGTCGTTTTTTAAATGACTGTAAAGAAATATTCATTTTGTCATTATTTGAAAGACAAAGTTAAAAATTTCAAATTGCAAATTATTTTGTAATTGAGATAGAATGTCATCCTTCTTTCCTTCCTTCCTTTCTTTCTCTCTCTCTCTCTCTCTTTCTGCCTCATTTATGAAACTTTTACCACAACTCCTTAGTCAAGCTCCCTACCACTGAATCCCACTCCAGTTCTCATTTATTTATTTAAACTGCTCTTAATAGATAGGCTGAGAGTTTTCTGTAGAAAAGTTTCACTATTGGGGGTTGGGGATTTAGCTCAAGTGGTAGAGTGCTTGTCTAGTATGTGCAAAGCCCTGAGCTCAATCCCCAGCACCTCCTCCAAAAAGAAATGTTTTACTTTTAATTCCCTAATCCTAAAAGGAAAAATGGAAAGATATTTAAATTGAAAATCTGCTTGGATTGTCCAAATGACACAAAGGAAAATGAACATCATGAAGATGTTTTGAAAGATGTCATCCTTCTCTAAAAAGTGAGTTTATTTTCCTTGCTGTATCAGAAGAATGAAGCCAGAGTTATACCGCCACACTGACATACTATAAAGCCTGCAAGTGAGAGACCTTCAGCATTATTCTTACCAGCTATCAACATTCTCTTTTCAATTTTATTATTCATAATTTAAAATGCTTAAATTGTTATGAGCCATCATAATAAATGTAGATAAAAATATTAATGTTCAGTTAGTATTTTAATATAGAAAATTGTCCCTAAAATGAATTACTCATTAGTTTAAGCATGTCGTAAGATTAATCAATTTCATGTATCTCCTTTTAGGCTATTGTTCTCTGGGTTATCTTTGAAAAAAATGCAGAAAAGAAAAAAATCTCTTCCTTCGCAAAGTTATTTGGTTATAACTGTACTCACCACTTGGCAGTTTACTCTTGGCTTTGCTTGATGGCGGGGAAAACAAGCTGTGTGGAGCTGTTCCACACAAACTAGAGAGGAAGGAAAGTTACCGAGGTCCACCCTGTCCAGGGGGAGACGGCCTGCACCTGCTAGTCGTTCTGGAAGAAGCCACAAATGCTGGTCCCAAGCAGGGCTGGCTAGTGGACGGGCATCTTAACCCTACCGATGTATCCAGCCACGCAGCACCAAGAGTGTTATGCATTTCGTAAGTATTCAGTAGGCAGTTGTAGCACAGTGATTTTTAATGCCCCACTGTATTCTCTTTTAAAGAAAATCTTCTACTATAGAGTTTTAAACATACAAAGAAATTGACCTAAGAGAATTGTGAATCACTGTATGCCAATCTTTCAACAGGACAGTTATTATCATTTGGGCAATTCTGCTTCTACTCGCCCTCTCCGATTTTATTCCTGGAGTACTTCAAAGTAATCCTGTGTGTCGTTCTATTCCTAAATATTTTACTGTCTCTTTAAAGGAGATTGAGATGCTGTTATCCTTTTTGCTTCTTATTTTTAAGGAGTAGGTATATTGCAAGTTTTCATTGTTATTGTTTAAATAATTAAATATTACAGTGAAAACCACCAAGGCAAGAGGGTAGCACTGAAGATCATCAGACAGACCATAACTGAAAGGAAGGAAACGTTTCCCCTCAGTCGTCTGCTTTCTTACTCCAAGAGCTTACCACGCTATTTCCTTCTTACTGATTCTCGCTTTCTGTGTACTGGACATTTGCACTGAGCTACAACCCCAGCGCTTTTTTATTTTTGGTTTTTATTTTGAGACAAGGTCTAAATGACTCACTAAGTTGTCCAGGCTGGACTTGAATTTGTAATCCTCCTGCCTCAGCCTCCTGGAGTGCTGGGATTATAGGTGTGTGCTGTCATGCCTGGTTTTGCCGTTCCCTTGATTCAATAAGTAGATATGCTGCATGGGCTATTGGATAACAAGAAAGGCCAAAATAAATGCAACATACAGCATATTGTCCTTCACAATCACTGGAACATTTTTGTAACCATAGTTTGTAAGACTGCATGATTTCAGGTCATAGGAGCAAGTATTTTTTTTCCTACACATTCGTGAACCACACAGTAATAAAATAGTAAATGAGTAACCTGGCCTTCACAGTCCATGTGAAACACTTCCTGAATTAAAGATTCTTCTTTCGGTCACACATGTTAAAAGTATACACAGAAAAATGGAATTAGAACTTTTATATTCATCTCTTATAATTTTCTTGATTCTATTCTTTAGGTCTCAAAGACTTTTGTAAAACCAAAGTAATTTTTTTTATTTTAATAACTCATCTATTGGTACACTAACATTTAAAACATTTATCGAGTAAGGAGAAATAGCTTTTAAATGTTTGTTATTTCTACTTTGTTCTGTGTTGGGATATTGGATCTCTCCAGGGTACGGAGTGGAATTGTGCTCTTCAGTTTATGCCTGACTTTTAGTGTCAACAAATGTACCTCCCCTCTCTTAGCTTTTATTTTGTGCTTGTTCTTATTTGCTTCTCTATCATTAATCCTCCTCTGTCTCCAGGCACCCAAGTTGCACTCTTCTTCCAGGCTACATTCAGCACACTTCATGGTCTCTTCCAAATGTGTACATCCATGAAATTTGCTTTTAGTATGCTTTTAACTGTACAAGTGGTATTGCATTCTGTTTCATTCTGTTTTACTCACTTTAGAGTTTTGAAATTTGTCCACACTTCCATTTCTTCCATGCTGTTTGCCACCTCTGACACTGAATATTATTTCTTTTATGCACATCCATGCCCGCATTTTACCTAATCTTGATTTCCCAGGGTGTCTATCATCCTTTCTACTACATTACGCCCCACTGGACATTATTGTACATGTGTCCATGTGCATCGGCGAATAGCACACAAAAAAGTGAGTTTTGAGGGGACAAAGTATGTCCCTATGGTTTTCACTAAATGTTGCCAGACTATTTTCCAGATGGCTACAGCACAGGAGAAATGCCTTGCTGTATTATATGAAGTTTTTCATTTCCTTACATCCTATTTACTAGCCTCTAATGTTATAGAACTGCCTCATCTTTCTAGTTTTTAATAAACTGATAGCTGTGAAATACTGGAACAGATCCTGGATTACACCTGTAATCCCAGCACTAGGGAGGCCGAAGCAGGAGGATTGCTGTGCGTTTGAGGCCAGTCTGGGCTACATAGTGAGTTCAAGGCCAGCCTGAACTATGTAGTGATACCCTGTCTTAAAAAAAAAATAGTAGTTGCAGTAGTTATGTGTCTGAGCTCAAAGCAACCTTATCTGGATTCTCAGTTTATCACTGATGCTTAATATAACTTTCTGTTCCTATTTCCTAGTCTGTAAAACAAGATGATACATAGCTCATAGAGTTGCTGTAAGGAACAGGCCAGCTATACTTTAAAAGAACTTCGAATGATGCCTGGCCATAGTAGGCTCTCAAGTACTGGCTGTTTTCTAGTTCTTCACTTAATAGAGAGCTCCAGGTCACCAACTACCTCCCATACACTCAGGGCCATTCAGGTCCCTCCACACCCGCGAATTATTTTTCCATAAGATTTCTTGATGAGTTCTTTGTGTATATTCTTGATGCACTTATAAAATTGAACAGATTTTTGTCATTTACATCATCTCTCAACCATCATTTACCTTTATTACCCTCTTTTGAAAATCCATCTTTAGGGTCATGTTGCCAAAGCTTTCAGCTTTTCCTTTTACACTTCATGCTTTTTTCCCTTTTTGGTTTTAAGAAATCTCTATACTCTGAGATCATCAAGGTATTTAATTTTATACACAAGATCTTTTTGAATTTGTATTTAATTTTGTATTGTATTATTCTACTCATTTGATAGTCTTGTTGAACTTTCTCCATAACTCTATTCATTTGTCAATAGTTTCTCTTAGACTTGTTTTACATGGTAATTAATACCTTAAAAATTGAATTTCGATTATCTTCTAGAGATTCCGAATAGTTTTTATTTCTTTTCTTGGTCTTTGCACTGTCTGAGACTTTTGTACCCTGTTGAGGAGTAGTGAGATTGTGGGTTTTCTATTATTCTTTCCTTTTTTTTTTTTTAACCAACCTTAAATGAAAGACTTCTAAACTTTCCTAATTTAATGTTTTTACCACAGTTTGTTATTATGCCATTATATTAAGAAAATGCCCTTCAGTGGAGTGTGGTGACACACACCTGCTCGGGAGGCTCCTCGGGAGGCTGAGGCAGGAGGATCATGAGCTTGAGGCCAGCCTGGGCACCACAGCGAAATACGGTCTCAAAAAAAAAAGGTCCCTTCTAAGTGGTTTGGGTTTCTAAGAATACTGAGCAAGTCAGTCTCGCAGACGGTAATCTCCAAGGCTTAACTTTTTAAAAACAAACTTCCTTCTGAGTAGGTTGAGTATCTTTACAATAAAAAGATAATTGAGTCATGTCTGACTTCTATCATTTTCTGCAGTCGCATTATTCTGACATTCAAATACTGTTGACATATTCCTTGAAAATCTGAAGTTATTTCTTCTGTTCTAGTAAAGCCAGTGCTACAAAGAAACAAAGCTGAATAAAAGGTTAATTGTGATTATTTAGTAAGTAGATACGGATGGAAATATTGGGCCAAAAAGAAAAAAGTTGGGATGGTCTCACAGTTTGAGCCTGAGCTATATAATGTTTTTAAAGCCATCTGATTTCCATTTATGAAAACTGTAGTTTAAAAGAAATTTTTTCTTTTTAAATCACAAATCTCTGTGGGATCATGATTCTCAATCTTTACTGTGGTCTAATATCTAAGCTTCCAAAGTATGATGATGTCTTCTGTCAGTAATAGTCATAGAGTTTAACGCTCGCTTGTGTAATAATAATATAATAATAATAATACATGACAATAGTAAGAAGGAATTGCCAAATAAACTAATTGCTGTGATAAATAGGTTTACAAAAAGTGAATTATCACCCAGGTGAGGTGGCTCACACCTGTAATGCTACCTACGCAGGGGGCTGAGGCAGGAGTATGGCAAGCTCAAGGCTAGCCTGGGTGATTTAGAGCAACTCTGTCTCAAAATACAGTAGAAACGTCTGAGGGCTTTGCTCAGTGCTCTCTGAGTTCAATCCCCTGTACCAGAAAATTCAGATAAAATAAGAAGAAAAACAAAAAGAATCATACACCAGGAGATATTTAAGATCAATAAAACTTTCACCATAGTACTGAACCGTGAACTATGCCTTTATAGTTATAGTATTATGTGTAACTTTAAAATAACTCATTCATAAAGGTCAATGTTCAAGATTTTGATTGATGCTTTTTTAAAAAAATAGGTGAATATTTACAAAAAATTCTAGCTTGTGTACTGTGGGATAGCAGATGAAAATATACTTCCCTAGAGTGCATTTTTACAGCAATTACAGTGCTTTGCTAGGTGCTGGGCTATGGGCCTCGCTGATTATTAACCATGTTTAGTGATTATGTGCTCAGGGCTTTGACATACATCCTCTTAATCTTCACAACGCGCAAGTCTTCTGATTTCAAGTTCCGTATTTATACCAGCCAGTCATTTGGTAAATCAAACATAAATTGTTACAATTTAGCAGGATTGCTAGTAAAATGAATGTATTTCAGTTATGTTCTTTTATTATCCATAATCGAAATAAAGTAAATAAATAGTACATTTGAAGCATTTGTTTCCAGTAAAAAAAAAAAAAAAGAAGTGCACATCGTATCTCTGATACATGTATCTTAGTTTCAACAATTCTGTGGCCATCATCCAGTAACAGAAATAAAATAAGATGTGTCTCAACTTTTCTTTTTGGTAGTACTGGGGACTGAACCCAGGGATGCTGTACATACATCCCCAGCCCATTTTAAAAATGTTTTTTATTTTGAGACAGGGTCTTGCTAAGTTGCCAGGTTGCCCAGGCTGGGTTTGTGCTTGAAATCCTCCTGCCTTGGCTGTGAGGCAGGGATTATAGGGGTGTGCAACCGCCATCTGTCTTGATTCCAAAATTCTAAGACTTCAGGAATGAAGGTCAGCTGAAGTCACTCCGTTCTTACAAACCTGTTCTAAGGATTGCACAATCAATCAATTATTTGACACTGTTATTATTTCAGGGATTAAACTATGCAACACTTTTTTTGGAAAAACAGTAGGATATTAACACTAGGACGCCTACCTTGAATCCAACCCAAAGTCCCACACCTCAAACCTCCAGACACTTGGTATGACTTAGTCATTATCTGGTTCCTCCTGGACTGAGAGGATTGATAATGTTTTGAAAAAAATAAATGTAATAATCCCAAATCAACAATTCAATCATCCATGTTCAACATGTGTTACTGTAGTTCCAAAGAATAAAATAATAAGATTTAAGTGTGTAAGTGAGCCTAGGGTTTAGAGAGGAAATCACACTTCAGGGTGTGGAACTACGCTCCTTAGGAGAGTATCAAGAGCACGGAGAGACACAGGAGAGACAGAATGTGAGGGAGGTTACCGGGTCCAGGGAGATAATGATGATGAACATGTGAACCATTCATTAGGCTACAAAGAATTCAAAAAACTTCGACAGATCTGAAAGAAGGACAGTAACGTGAAGTAGAGAAGCTTACTTACTTTTAGGAAACTGGGGGAGGGTAGGTAAAGACATGGCAAGGAAACTGGCATCAAATTTCAGAGGCTCTTTGTGTGGGAAGTAGCCACACTTACTATAAGGATAAGGAAACTTACCCTTATAAGGAAACTATAAGGATAGTTTCCTTATCCACTCTGGAAACTATTCCTACAGGATCCGATTTGGAGAAGTGACCTAGTCATTCATCAGTCTCGCTGAGTTCACTGCCCTTTACTATGTGCAGGTACTCTTCCAAATTTATGTGTATTTATCCATTTAATTCTTTTGGACAAGCCTACAAGAAAATTTCTATCAGTATTACCATTCCACAGATAAGAAAACAGAGATGCAATAATGTGAAGTAGTTTGTCCAAGCTCAATCAGAACAAAAGATCAAGCATTCAACCCTAGATCAAAGCTGTTAAGTTAAAGCTCTGTTGATTAGAGGTGAAGATAGAATGAGATTGCTAAATCAAAATTAAATGATACCTCTAAGGAAATTAGAAAAAGTATGAGAAGTATTTTTGGAGAACATGATGCCATTGTAAACATGCTGAACCTGACACAGACAGGATCAATTAGATAGCTATCGTCACTGGCTAGCTTTGGTCCTTGCTTTTAGTAATAATAGAAATGAAAACTAAAGCAGTGAAAAAGCTTTCACTGGAAAGTGAGAGGGAAGGTAGGAAGGGACTCCAGCTTAGGTAGCTGGAGGGGGCACACTGTGATTCTGGGGTAGAGACTGGTCCATCTGCAAAGGAAAGAGACCAATTTTGAAGGATTAGCTGGTGGGCTGGGGTCCCATTGATCATTATCTTAGTCCTGGTGTCATGGTTCCAGAATCTTTGTGGCTAGGGCGTTGTTTTTGTTCCCAAGTGATCACAGGTTCGGGACAAGCAGGTCCAGGCTATAGCTGGAGACTTCTCAAGCATAGCTGGATATTCCTGGAAAATGTCTATCCTGGTGTCTTCAGTCTTGAAGATTATGTAAATTACGCTAATCAACCTGGGTTTGCCAATTTTTAGACAGACACTCCCTAAATGATTAACATATCTGTATAATGAGCTGAGAAAAGATTTGACCTGAATTTTAAAGCAACAAAGGATACAATATGAAAGAAAAATTTTGTTTTGCTTTTAGTTACATATTGGGCATCCACAGGCCCCAGTGAAGAGTTAGGGTTCGTAGCAAAAATGGCTTTTAAGTCTTTGACCATCCCAGGAAAAAACACAAATCTTGTTTTTAATGGGCAGCAGGGAAAGAATGGTCTAGATTCTTCCTCTTTCTCCATCCTTGTAGTCATCCCTGACCACATTACTGTTTTTGTACAAATGAAATGGGCTGTGTTTACCTACTGCAGAGAGAAGTAGGTCCCTGGTTTACTCCTTAGGTCGAGGTCTCCATTTATTTTGTCTTGAGACCTTGAGGTTTATCCAATTCTCCACCAATGCTCTGAACTTTATATGGGCCCCGGACCTTATCAGCTCACTAAAGTGAGCTAAAGTTTGGAACCACAAGCTTGTGAGGATCTGAACTATAACGAAATAAGAAAGTAAAGAGAAACCACATCTTCTTTGCTTTTCAAGGAGCCCTCGGCCGCCTGTCTCCAGCCTGCTAGTGACTAACTTTCTGCCTCACATGGTGACTGTGTCACTATGTGTAGCAGGAAGTTGGAAGTTTGACTCTGGAACTCAGTTATCCAGGACACGAATAGCATCAGGACTGTGAGGCGTGTGCCTCTGGCACCAAATGTAATCAGATGGTAAAACAAAAGGCAGTTGAGGCAAACAGTATTTTAATGCAGTGCTTTACAAAATATCAATGATAAGGCAAAAATGATGACCAGATATAAAAAATTTTAAGTAAAGGCAGGATCAGTGTATTTCCTTTTCTCAGCCTCCAAGATGGTCCTGTTTTAAAACTATGAAACAACAATTATCTTAAACCGAGAACACCAGTTGTCATATTTTTTTCTTTTTCGCGAGAGGGAGGAAGAGAACAAATGATTTCAGTCTACCAATAAGGAGAGCAAGACATCTCAGATCAGAGGCAACTTTAAAACTGTACTTGGAGGCATAGTTTTAACTTGGCCACAACAGATCAGAAGTTTCTTTAGATCCCAGCTGGAAGAGAATGAAGACATAAGAATACTTAGGCGAAGAGAGTTTGGCAGAATAACTTGGATTGAGAGAATAAAACAATCAAGCGCCTCAGAATTAAACAAGTGGGTCTGAATTCCCCTTTGGGTGCTTTCCCTGATGGGTGGCCTGTGATGAATTTCACACCCTCCGTTTCCTCATTTGTAAAAGGATGAGGTTTATCATATCTACCTTCCACTGTTTTGGTTAGGAGACAAAAATGTAGATAGTGAAATTTGTCAGTCACACTCTCGACCTATTACAGTAAGTGTACACACAATAGGAGATGTCTAGGACTGATTAAAGCAGCTATACGCAGATGTGGAGGTGCAGAGAAACCAAAGGGGTGACTTCTATGAGGAGATAATTACTATCCTCCAAAATGAAAGAAAAAGTGGCCCGGAGTTATTCTTCTACATGGAATTGTGAGCTTTGGTGGAGGAAGCCAAGGAAATAAATTTTCTTCTGAGATTTGAAAGTGCTACCGCACCCCGAGCAGTTGTTAGAAACAATCTCCAGTGCAACAGAGTTAAGAGGTGGCATATTCAACTACGCTGCAATTCAGCATGAGGGCGTCTGCCCCCCGAACGGATTAGTGCTGATTACAGCAGGGCCAGAGGCTGGGAGTTCCATCTCTTGCTCACTCTCAGCATCTTTTGCCCTTCTGCCTTCTGTCGTGAGATGTGCAGTAGAAAGGGCCTGGTCAGATGTGGTCCCTTCATCTTGGCCTTTCTAGCCTCCAGAACTGTAAGAAAGAAATTTCTTTTCTTTGTAAATTACCCACCCTGTGGTATTCTGTCGTAGCAGCAGAAAATGGACTAAGACATACTCTGACCTCACTCTCCTTGCTCTATCTGGCTTCCAGCTGAATCCCAAGTTAGAGGAAATCGAGGCCTAGTTGCTTTCGCCATGCAGGTTGGTCTCAAGGGAAGGCTGGAAAAGGTTTCTAGAGAAGTGGAAGGAGTCTTACCACTACCTTGGAATATTTCCTAATAATTGACCATTTACTATGTAACTGACACAAATGCTTGACTTGTGTCAATTCATTCACTCCAAAACCCAATCTTAGGAGGCAAATACTATTGCTGTCTCACTTTGTAGATGAGGAACTCAAGGTTTGCGATAGTTAAGTGACTTGCAGAAACCCTCAGAGCTTTGGAAGAGGTGGGAATTGAATCTGTGTGCTCTATGTCACAGCTTATCATTGGTGAAGATCAGCAGAAGGTAGTGATTAGTTTCATAGTGATCATCGCTGTCCTTAAAACTAACTCAGCCTCGAGCAATTACATTTCTAAGAATGTAACTCACAGTTATAATGCACATGCACAGTAAATTATGTTTAAAGCATTTGCAACACTGCATTAGCAAAATGTAGACACAATTTAAATGACTACCAACTTGGACAGACTAAACTATGGTGCATTCATTAGATGAGATCTCACGGGCATGGTAAGAAGAGGCAGCTCTGAGCGATGTGTCTTGATGCACACACACTTTCTCTGCCGGTGGGAGGAGTTCTTCTTGGGGTATTTCCAGAAGATTTTGTAAGTTCCCTCTGGGCTCAAGATACACACCACACACACACACACACACACACACACACACACACACACACACACAGAGCTAGATTCAGAACAGTTTGTAACTTGTCTGTTTAAAAATAACTACATTACTTATATTCTTGTTGATGAAAGAATATCTGGAAAACTGCACAAGAAACTAGTAACCTGGTTGCCTGCGGGGAAGGCTCCTGGGTGAAATGCAGATACATTTTTGTCGCACACATTTTGTACTATTGAATTTTTAACATGGTCATGTAAGAGCTATTTTGAAACATAATTAAGGGAGGAATCTGTTCACCACCTTGTTATTAGTGACCTTCCAGGGATTCTTACAATTTGGGAAACAG